>CABHPR010114087.1:9152-22134 GCA_902168415.1 Peromyscus melanophrys | reverse complement strand
TGTGTGTGTGTGTGTGTGTGTGTGTGTGTGTGTGTGTGTGTGTGTGTTTGTTCATGCGTGCTAGTGCCCATGAAGGCCAGTATCAGATCCCCTGGAGCTGGAGTGACAGGTGATTGTGAGCCACCCACATGGATGCTGAGAACCAAACTCCTGCAGCAGAGTCAAACATCCGTTGACTCGAGATGATGAAATCCATGAAAGGCAGGAAGGCACAATTCCCCCACCTTCACCCTCTCTGCCTGTTTCTGTTCTCATCCCTGTGACTGCTGTGTACACAGCCTTCCTGTCCTCCTGCAATGCTTGAGGTACTGACACCCACTCTCCTTGTTTACTTATGTGGCTCTCTATCTTTGCTCTCATGTCCCTTTGCTGGGACACAGAGGGTCTCAGAATGTAGCTTGTATTTGCTCTGAGCCAGGTTGCTTTTACTCTTTGGATGACATTGCTTCCTGTATGCCTGTGTCATGGTGGGTTGGAGGAAAGTTTCGCACCATGTCTTCCATGTCTAGCCAAAAGCAACATTTGTGCTGGGAACTTCTGGGAAGGTAAGCTCTAGATGCTCTGGGTCTCAAATCGAAATAGCAGATCTCGATCTCTCCGTAAGTATTCATGAATTGTGTCCAACCATTAACCATCTCAATGCCAAGTGACAGTAACTCTTGAAGAGTGAAATCTGCTGGAATCTGAAGTTACCTCTCTAGCCAACAATCTGCACTCTGCTTGCCTTCTGGAATAGAAGAGAAAGCCGAGCACTTACATCATTTAATGAGACGGGTATAATCCACAGTTGGTCTGAGTGCCTTTTAAGCCGATGTATTTCTGAGTGAATGTTATTTGTTTTTGTTGTTGGTTTTTTTTTGGGGGGGGGAAGAGAGATGAGAATTACATCATGGACTTACTTGGAAAAAGCCTTCTCATTTTATTTACTATTGAACCAGACTGTGCGGTCCACAGCTCTGCTGCCTCAAGAATGTTAGAGTTATGTTGACTGACGTAGAACGAGACACAGAACTGACATAGAACTATCGTAGTAAAGGTGAGTATGTACTGACTGAACCTGATTTAATAACGAAATCTACAAACCTAACTCCGTCACATAACCTTGCTATTCAGACACCTATCTGGTTGTTCCACCTTCCTCAAGATCACTCACCGCTTCCCTCTGCCTGTTACGTTTCTCTCTTCTTAATTTCTGGCTTACTCTTCTCTTCCTTCCCTACCTCCCTTGCTCCCTCACCAGAATCCATATCTCTTCTCTCAACAAAAATTTGGCCTTCCTATGCTATGGCCTCAGGCTAGAAAGAATGGAAATGTGGAAAATGGCCTTGTGGTTAAAGACGAAACCAAGAGCAAAGGAAGCGTGTCCTCTACTCTCCTTCCGTACCCATACCCCTGCCCCAGCTGTGCACTTTGGCTCAGAGTGAGGAGTTCACAATGTGTGGTTAGAAGATCAGAGCAATTCTTGTTGGTCTTGCTGCCTAATGTGTGCTTGGATACAGCTAACAAGTTTCTGGGGGGTCCTGGAGGATGTGGAGGGCACTGGGCAAACACAGTTCTCCCTTGGAGACAGCTGTTGAATCCCAAAGAAGTGTCCCCAGAGGTCCACAGACTTTGTGCGTTTCTCCCCCGGCTCTCCAGTAAGTGTGAGGACTCAAATGGAGCAAAGGCTTACATACCTTATGGGCCAATCTCGCCCTATTAAAATTGTGCTCTGTGGGTTTGGATCTGTCTGTTAGAGAATTTCCAGGACTCCTGAAATGCTTGTGGGTAACCTGGCATTTCCTTAGTGACCTGGCTGTGGAGATCTCTAACTAGCTTCAGGGATCTGTGCCTCTTTGAGTGACAAAGACATCTGTGTGAAAATCAGTCACAGGAAACACATGGACATTCCTGAGCCTTGAATTTTCTATTATGCACAAAAATACCAACTATCAAATCTAGGGTATGGCCTAGAGCTCAAATGTCAATCAAACTAGGGATGAGTTTGTAACTTTTATTGTTTCTGGCTCCTTCTTAAAACTAACTTTAGTTCTTCGTCTAGGGATGGGACTCCATGTTAGCATGCCTATTGATATTGTTATTTTTCTGGTCTTGTTTAGGCAACTGTCTCTAGGACAAAGAGTCCCACAGTTGATTTTTCTGGTCCTCTGGCTCTTACGGTGTTTCTGTCCACTCTTCCCCTAAGCCTTAGGTTCAGGAGTTGAATGGAAGATGTATCTTTTGGGGCTGGGCTTCGCATGACCCATTGATCTCTGCAGTGTGTCTGGTTGTGATTTTTTTTGTAATGATCTCTATTTGCTTACTAAAGAGAAAAATGAAGGATTGAGAGCTGTATTTATCTGTGGGAATAAGGAGAAGATTCAAAATGTCATTAGGAATTAGTCTGGCTGGAAAAATGGTGACAGTAGATTTTCTTCTAAGATCCATGGCTTCACTAACCCAGGTAGTTGGCTGGGTTTCTAGCACCAAGCCTGATTTCCCTCCTGTCGAGTGGGCTTTAAGTTCACATAGATAGCTGTTGGTTACCCACAGCGTTCGAGCACTATTATTACTCCCTTATCAATATATTGCCATGCTGGTCAGTGTTCGGTTCATAGGCGTCACAGCCAGACAGAACTCTTTACTGACTCACTCCCTCAGTCATCTGCATAATTCTGCTGCTATGGAAGCTAGAGAGCAGGAAGGAGGATTTCATGTTAGATCAAGCACGAATAATCCATGTCCTAAATGTGCAGTGTCTTCAGCAATAAGGACTTACCTTCAGTTTCTGAGAGGCCGTCAAGGGCAGCAATAATAGCCCGTATTGTTTTGGGAGTCACTGGACTTAGGTATGTATTATATATACATGCATGCGTGTGTGTGTGTGTGTGTGTGTGTGTGTGTGTGTGTGTGTGTGTGTGTGTATTTGTGTGTATTATATAATTTTAGATAACTGTAGAATAATATAATCCCTCCAGGCTTTATCGAACAACCTTGGTGTTAATGTGTCTCTCCTTCCCCCTTCTGTATTGACTTTCCTCCTCTCTCTCCAATTTGAACACTTCTCCATTTTTCCCATTTCCTCCTTCATTTCACCTGTATCCTGCTATCCCCTCCCCAAGCTCCCCTACCCACCCATGATCTGTTCATAGTTTCCAGGTTTCTGCAATTACTCCATGTTATATACTTGCATCTGAAGATTTAGAGCTAGAAAATGTAGAAGAGAGAGAACATATGGCATTTGTCTTTCAGAGTCACAGTTACCTCATTTAACATAATCTTTTCAATTTCCATCCATTTACTTGCAGAGAGAGGGAGGGAGGGAGGGAGGGAGGGGGGGAGGGAGAGAGAGAGAGAGAGAGAGAGAGAGAGAGAGAGAGAGAGAGAGAGGGAGAGAGAGACTTCACCCTTTCTCATGGACAAGACTCATAATTGGTTATCTAACACAAAATATTCAGCCCTGAAATCATATGCACACAACAAAAAATAAACTCAGCCAGTTGTATTTTATATATTTATTTTATATATTTGTACACACACACACACACACACACACACACGATTTTCCATAGCTATATTAGGACACCATGTCCAAATCAGCTTATAAAAGGAAGGGTGTATTGGGGCTTGTGGTCCAGAGGGTTAGAGTCTGTGATGATGGAGCGAAGGCATGATGGCAGGAACAGCTGAGAGCTCACATCTCAGACCCACAAGCAGAAGGCAAAGGAAGCACATGGAGATGCTGAAACCTCATGAACTGACCCTAGTGGTATACCTCGAACAAGGCCACATCTCCTAATGCTTAGAAAACAGCCATCAACTGGGGACAAGTATTCAAATGTCCAATACCCATTCAAAAAAGAGGGCAAAGGATGTAATTATATTTTAATTAAAATGAATTAAATAAAAGCCCAACTTTTTACTATTTGTTGGTGTAGGCCCATGACTGATGAGATCAACTATCAGTTTCTTCATTCTCTTTGAAAGTTAAAGGCCTTTGGGGGCTCACAAGAATTCTCAAGGTCTCTTAATAGGAAATATAGTTGAATGGTTAGTATTCTGAATGGAGACTTAATTACCCTTTCCCAAGTGGTGCTAAGCCTAAATCCTACCAAGACCTGTGCTCTTTCTTTTTTTTTTTTTTAACGGGGGGTGTAAATCAGTAAGATCAGTTTTGTGTTATCCACAACTTAATACACACTTTGGTACATGGAAGCACTCTTGAGGGCTAGAGTCTTTCCTAACTTTCAGTGGGATCAACCTATTCCTCACTGCAGATCCCAGCATTGTAGCACTTTTGATTGGCTTAGAAAAGTTTACTGCGTGAAGAAACATGATACACAAGAAAGTCCAGGCTCTTTCCCCTTTCAAATGTACAGTCACCATGGAATAAGAAGTGAGTTCTTTAGATACTGTATCATGGGCTCTGCCTCCAGAGCCTGGACAGTATTGACATTATTGTCTGGTAGGGGCTATGCCAGACCCATCCCCTCCAGGACACTGTGTAGTGACAAATCCTCCCACAGCAAGTTGACCTGTTCAGTGTCCTTTAATTATAAATTCTTCTAGGAGGTGCTTGGATGTCCCTGGCCATCGAGCACTCATCTAGGATAGAGTAGGCTTTCCAAAAGTTGAGCCTCTTATCTAAGTGCTCCATCTGTGGGTGGATCAGTTCCAGTGTGACCAACTCATTTTCTTGCCTTTCTATGGCTCAGCAGAAATAGAGACTGTTCTATTACTTATAGACAATGTGGTTGTCCTTCCCCCTTAGGAATCTGCACACATTGAGCTTGTAAACCAAAATGACCTACGTAAGCTCTGGAACTGTCTCCTTTGTCCTCTTCCTCTCCCTGTTCAGAGGGCATCTGGAACTAGAGTTACAGGCAGTTGTGAGACACTATGTGGGTGTTAGGAACAAACTCTGGTCCCTAGCAAGAGTAGCAAGGGCTCTTAACATCTGAGCCATCGCTCCAGCTCTTTCTTTCTCTTCTTGTCTGAGATGGTTAGGGACCAGTTTTGCAGCTGAAGTCTGTTCCCTGTTGGATGAATCGTATTGTCGGAAGTCAATACCATTGTCTTGAAGTCCCCAGCTTGATGCATTCCTCTCTGGCCATCATAGAAGCCAGCTTCCAGTTTTTTGTTTGTTTGTTTGTTTGTTTGTTTGTTGTTGTATTTTATTAAAACTATTACTTTTTCTTTTGCTGTGTTTGCATCATATCTTTTCTTTAGAAATGAATAAAACATCACAGATGATATAAATCCCTTTATTGACTTCCCAGTCATAGTAACTAAGTTCAAAATTGTATATATTCTGTCTAGATTTCCTTACCTTTAGATATACATATTCTCAACATGTGGTATTTTTCTAATGCACATAAATAGTATATTATGTTTTTTCTTTTGCTACATTTCCTATTTTTTCAGAACTCCTTTAGCACCAGTGTGATCAGGAATTCATGTTAACGATGGCTTATTCTACCACTATATCAGATTTGTCTGATGTCATCAATGGTACTGAGGCAATTTCTCCCAACTTGATATAGTAACTAAAGCAGCCAGCTGTGTGGAAGGAAGTCTTCTCTTCAGCATGTAAGAAAGTTCCTAGAGGAATTGCCTGAAGCAAAAGGATTTGGTGGCAGCCTATGTTCATTTTCAGCTACTCCAGAGAACGTGACATTGCTCTCCAGTGACACCCGAGATTTACGCTGTCCTCAGCCCTGAATGGCATCTTGTTTTCCCGTGTCCTTGCCAGCACCTGTGTGGTAGCACTAAACCTTTCTCAATCTCCTTGGTATGACATCATATTTTATTGATGGTCCTGATGTGTCTGTTGGCTGTTTGTGTTTCTTTGTAAATTTCCTCCTTATAGCCTTTGCTTTTTTTAAAATGTGAATTATGCCTCTTAACTTCTTTCTCATCAATTATGACAAAGGATGAGACATATCAAATTACTCTTGAAGCTTTGGGGTGTTTTTACCAGTTAAGAAACATGTCTTCAGTCTGGTTATCAAATTTCAAATTGTGTCTCAGACTAGTAAATAGTGAGGTGGAGGAGGTGGCTGTGAATTTTCTTCTCAAGAGTATGGATTTTTTTTTCTTTTCCTGGGTGATGGAACTGTGGAAGAATGTGGAATGGGGCACAGAGCTCTGCTATGTTCTGCAGGCCTGGCTGTACCACTGGATGGGAGAATAGGTGATTCTCGTGTGGATAGCGTAGCCTGGTAGATGGCTATCCTCTTTTGATTCAGCCAGGCTTCCAGACCTCAGTTGCTCTGGAGGAAAATTAGAATGGGTTCCACAGCATGATGTTTTCTTACGACACAGACCTAAGAAACAAAATCTCATAAAAGGCCCAGCAACTTAGCAATAGAGCATGGGAAAGAAAGTTTCTTATTAAACATATAGTTAATAGTTTTAAAATTACCAATTAATTATCAACTCCTTAATCTAACTTTCTGGCAGAAAAACCTCAGACTGGGGTTAGTGGTACAGAAAAATAAATTTCCACATTCATAAAAACCATGAAGAGGTTCAATTCAGTAAGATGCAGAACCACAGAAGACAAAATGAGCTCATTTGGACCCCACACTTTGGTGTTGACTCTGTGGACAGTTTATAAAGGACCTCTTAGTTGCAAGCATGGAAGAAAGTGGAAGAAAGCTCAGACAGAGGAACAGAAGCCTCCCGAGGGACTGACTGAGTTATTGTATCATGCTGCTTCCTGGAAGGCAAGTGCTTTTATTATAGTGAGATTAGACTGATGACCATGTCTACTGGGAAGCCTTTTGTAAAAATAAAACAAGAGAATCGGGGATGAACGGCACTCTGAATAGCAGGGCTTATGGAAGAGTCATTACCAAACAGAATGCAAACCACTGCTAATTTTGTATCAGGTTCAACTCAATTCTCTGGGTCAAGGTATTGTCTGTGTCATAGTCATTCCAATGACTATGTAAGGACACTTTACTAAGTGTAACTGCTGCTGGCTCTCTTTGTAGCTAGGATTACCACATATGCTGGCTTATGGTTATCTGGTTTATACATTTGCTATTAGTTAATAATGCACCTCTTTATTCTAAAAAAATCTCTATTTTGTGCTATTAAATTATGTGGTCATTCCACCTTGAACTCTCCCTAGCTACTCTTGTATGTTCATACATTTGACTCTCCTGGAAACTACAAACTCCTTGAGGGTAGCGATTATGCCTTGTTTTAGTATTTGTGTACCCAATTTTTATTGCTCTGTATTCAGTAAGTACTTGAGACTTCAAAAACAGAAGAATAAAATTCCATCTGAAGAGAATTCCCGTCTTGAATGTTTATTTTAATGCAGGTCCTTTGAGAGGTGGCATTCTGTGAGCACCTGAATGAAGTGCTTAGGGATGGATGGGATGAACCCGAACAGGAGTTCAAAGGAGTTGGGGCTGTAGTGCATATACATGAGAGGTACTTTCCTGCGGCAGTTGTATGAAAACAGAGACAAATGCTGCACTTTCTTTTTGGCAAGGGTTGACTTTGAGCCAGTCCTTATGAATCATCACAGAAATAAAGCAAATAGTGGCCCTGGCAATATATATAGTTTTTTGAGACAGGGGTTCTCTGTGAAGCTCTGTGCCTTTCCTGGATCTCACTCTGTAGACCAGGCTGGCCTCAAACTCTCAGAGATCCGCCTGCCTCTGCCTCCCAAGTGCTGGAATTAAAAGCATGAGCCTCTGCTGCCACCACCACCACCACCCGGCAGGCCCTGGCAATATTAAAAGGCTCTACAGTTCTCATGGACCCCACTTTTCTTCCCATCTGCAGTGAGAATATTTTGGGCAAGGTATTCCTATGCTCTGTGCAATCCTTTCAATATTCCCTCTAAATATTTATTTAGATAATGTGTAGTTCAGATATCTCATTAAGATATCATTCAGATACCCCCTTGAGAAAATTAGCTCAGGTAGGTTGTTCAAACCTATCTATCTATTTAGCATTAGAAGCTAGATTAGGCAGAGTAGCTCTCAATTTATTCTTCATCCTCCAATGTCATTTAGGCATCAAATTTGTACCTCTCTAGAGCATGCTGATGTCAGCTCCCTCCTTTCTTTCTAAGATCGTCTTAATTTGGCATTGCTAGTGGGCAAAGCTGTGCCTTGATCAGCAGAGCCCGTCTACACCAAGTGAATGCCCAGAAACTCAACGGAAATGGATAATATCGCAAGCTGATTCCCTAGTAAGTTTGAAAGACATCATTTTGAAAGGGCTAGTTCACTGAGGACTATCTTGGAGGGAAGACTACTTGACTGTATCACACAGAAAGAATGGATCACACTGAATGAGGTGAACTGGGCTTGTGCAGTGAAATGTAATGCCCACAGGGTAGGGAAGTGGAGAATTGCATCAATGTTGTGTGCACTAAATTGACAATGCCCCGTGTGGCAAGCTCTTCTTTTTGCCTGTCACCCAGGCACAAAAGCTGATAGGATGCTCCTCATACGTGGCACAAATGAACACAGCTTGTCTTGGCTACCCATCTTCTCATGTGACTGGAAAAAGTCTGGGTGAAAGGAAACACCCTTCAGGACTCTGGCTGGCTACAAGGGGATGGTCTCTGGAGCCGATTGGGAAGCTGGTCTTTGTTTCCATTTCCCTCAGACCTGTTTTCATTAAGGACCATAGGGAGTGAAAAGGGGCTTGAAAATGAACTTCACAGATGACTCTGCGTGGAGAAATGTGACACACACCAGCAGAAGGGAAGAAACCACCTAAGGAATTAGGGAAATGAGAAAGGCGGGGGAGGGGGGGGACAAGAGGGGAACTGTCATGGAAAAAGCAAATGGATATGCCTGGGGCCGAGTAATCCACAAACCAGATATTCATCGGGCCCAAACAGCTTGAAACGCATCAATTTTTCAACAGTTTGCTATAAAATGGCTTCATTCAGATCGTTAGGGGACCAAGGTGGGTGGGCAAGTCAGGGAGAAGTGGGTGTATGAGACTTCTAGTGTGAGTCTTACTCATGTGTGTGAAGTGACCTCATTGTGAGGGCTTGCTCCGTCCTCCCCACCTACTGCTGCCTGATCCATGGGGTTGGCTGGGGTGCAGTGGAACACTTCTTGGCACTTTTAGGTGCCTGTGTGGGAGAGCAGGTAGCACTCCAGCCACATGGCATCTGCTTTAGAAAGAGTGCTCCAGACTGCACTATTATTATTATTTTAAATTTTCCTTCCATGTGTTTACATGTGTGGTGTATGTGCATGTGTGTTCACATGTGTGTGCATGTGCACATGGTTATGCATGTGTGTGGAGACCAGAGGCTGACATTAATCATCTTCCTCAAATTATTTTCCACATTATTTTTAGAGGCCGGGTCACTTGTTGAACTGGGAAGTCACTGATGTAGCTATTTGGCTATCCAGCTTGCCCCAGGACCCCTATCTCCATCCAGGCTTCCACATCATCACTGCTTGAAGTGTGTGCTGGGGATCCAAACTCTGGTCTTCATGCTTGAGTGGCAAGCACTTTTTCCACCAAGACATCTCTCCAGTCTCTATTTTCTTATTATTTTGAAATGAATTTGAACTCTGAAAGAATATTCATTCCCTTTGTTAAGAAGAAAAAGTAAAAGGATGTGAAAATTTCCAGTGGAAAGTGTGTCTCTTTTATGCAAAATGACAAATTTGAAGTCATTCTGTCTTTGTTGTTTTGATCTGAGAAGTTTGTTACTAAAAACCTTTCCTTTTAACCTCACTTGTAAGGCTTTAACGATTATAAACTGATGATGACCAGAGACTGTCTCCATGTTTGTAAGGCAGAACAGGATTGTTTGGGAAACAGCTGGAGACTCCACTGAGGAGCTCTGTTCAGATGAGACTTTGAGCCTGAAGGACTCTGAGGAAAGCCAGAGCCCTCCACCGCTTCCTGCTGGGGTCAGAGGCTCCTGCCACAGGCTGCACCTCCCTGAAGGCTCATCCTCTTGCTTTGAGCCGCTCTTGAGTCTGAACAGCTTCAATCTGACAAACTGGGCTGGATTTCAAGGTCTCAAAACTGCTGACCAAGGTCACCCTGGGAAGTGTGAAGTGGTTGTAGGGACTCCTGACAACTTCTTTTATCCCACAAATTGATAATTGCAGGGAAATTCAGCCCCCAATATTAGGTGAAACAGCAGAGTTAAGGCAACATGATTGACTAGCAGCCTCTCACTTATTAAGGACAACAGGAAACTATGTAAAATTCTTTGGACCTTGCATCCAGCTTTCCATTTCCCTTCTATCTCAGTAATTCCCAGCAGGGCAGTGGATCAGAATCACAGAGAGAGCTTGTCTAGCATTCAGGGATTTCCCTCATCCAGGATGGGGCTGAAGTGCACTGGGGCCAGGATGACCTGGGATATGGTCAGTAAAGAAACAAGAGAGAGTGGCTACCATGTGCAGTCTGAGAGTCACCAGATCTCCTATTCATGGCATGACCAACAGGATGGAAGGGCTACTAGATATAATTACCAGCTGACTAAGCTTGAGGGTGCAGCTGGAGACAGTCAGCATCTGAGCTAGAAGAGCCACCTCTCTAAGTCATGACCTAGATGGGCCTGTGCTTTGGCTCAGGTACCCAAGGAAGAGACCAAGAGTTACGTCCTCAGCTTGCAGTCTCCTCTGGTAAGGAGAACTCTTCGAAGTCCCTGGTAAGGACTCTATAAAGCCCTAGTCTGTCTTGTTCTAGGATGGGCCTCAAACTACTGAAGCTGGGTTGGATTGTTTGAAGGGAAAGTGAAGGAAATGAAGAGCAGGTCTCTAGTGTGCAAAAATCTGTTGTTAATTTCAAGGCCCCCCAAAGAAGATGCAAGACCGATGGTGTCTGGATAAAGGTGGACACTGGGGCCACACATGGGAATGAAGGAAGAGAAAAAGAGAATTGCACTAAGCAGGGAAAAAGCCTAGCACTCAGTCTGTGAGTTTTGCAAGCATGTGTGTGGTAGCCAACTTCTGATATTAGGATGCCTGGATGTGCTTGTCTGATTTGGGAGTCCAGGGTGAAGGCAAGCCCACGTGACTACATCTCTTCATTGAAAGCCCAGTCCCATTCCCAAGTATGGTGTGCCTGATGGAATCCTTTCTGTCTCTTGGGAAAAGATGTGAGATGTCCAGTAGGGTCAGTCCCAGGAGACTCAGCATCGGTGAAATGACCCCTATCATACCTTGGGCTCAGGTCAAGGTGTATATGTGTGTGGTGCCTGTGGGGTGTGTGTGTGTGTGTGTGTGTGTGTGTGTGGTATGGGAGGGGGTAAGTAGAACAAGCTACCTAGTCCTGGTTGAATGACTGGCTGGGTGGAATGCGGGAACCACAGAGATTCAGTAAATCTATCCTGGAGGCTGGTGGCCTCTTGGACTAAGGTGTGGTCAGAAGCAAGTTGATGGTGAGTGGAAACAGCCAGAAAGAGGTGGACGCTGGAACTGGGAGGCTTCAGTTACCTGGACACTTGCTTGGAATCAGCCTCCCTGCCCCCAGCTGCTCTTCTCCCTGCAAATAGTTGCTTGTAGGCACTGTATCTAACAAAATTTAAAGTTTAGGTGGGCTTTTGATAGATTCACACAAGTTATTTTTTTCCTCTGTGTGAGAAGGATCTCTGCTGCTAATCTCAGTCATTACCTTGTCTATTCTACACAGCACCTACAATGACCCTGCTAACTTATTTGCATTTATTTCTATTTTATACTCAAATTTTATCATGATTTTTATTCTTGAAAACTTCTACATGTTTATAATTTTATATGATTTTATACACCCCACCCATCTCCCTCTTCAACTCCTTCCTGTATGTTCACAACTTGTCTTCCTCTCAACTTCATGTTGTCTGTCTTCTTCATCTTTGCTCTCTTCTTCTTCCTTTTTCTCTCTTTCTCTTCTTCCTTCTCCCCCTCCTTCTTGATAGCCTACTAAATCCAGTTAGTGCTGCTCATACGGACAGGGATGTAACCGTCTACTGGAGCATGGAAACACCTTCACACTGACAACAACAATTACATAGCTCCCCCTTCCCCACAGCTGCTGCCTGCCAGTCGCTCCTCAGTGAGGGCTGAGCCTTTATTTTGGCTGTCTCACATTGGACTATTATCTCCGTGGAGGAAGTATTGAGATGCTTTCCCCCATGGCACCCCTCATGCACGTACTGTGCCCTATAGATGGCTGGCTCTGCATGATGTCACAGCCAGGAGAGGGAGTGATGGCTTTCATACTTGTTCTTTCAGAACAGGAGCTGCTTTGGTGCAGTTGGCACCAGTGGTGCTCTATAACCAAAGGTGGCATTGCAAGGTGTACATGGGAATGGCACATCTGTTCTCTAAGGTGCTTTCTTCTCTCTGGGTATGCATCTGTTAGTGCTCAGTGTTTGAAATGACACAAGACCTTATGCTGGTGGCCTGTCCCCAGAGACCATGCTGGGCCCTGGGCATGCCTACACCTGAGGTTGTGTGTGAGGAAAGATGATAGATGAGTTGCTCACCAGTGTGAGTGGCAGCGGGCTTCCTGGAATCAGGCCACCTCAGTGTCCTACCATGTGACTGCTTGACCTGTCTTCAGCTCTGCCTCTATAGCAGATGCCTGTATCAGCACCACTGCCTGTGGCAGGGCTGACAGTGAGGATCGAGTTCTCGTGTATAAAGCACCAGGCCTTAGAAAGCATTGCGTGCACATCAGATCTCGTTATCATTGCCGTGAGACAGAGAAATCATTGCTGTCTTCATGAAAGTTGCCAGTACTTACAATGACTGTGCACTGAAATGATTTTTTTGATTTTTTTTGTATCAGTGAGTTTTCTTGTTGTTGAGACAAAATCTGAAAAAAAGCACCTTAAGGAAGGACAGATTTATGTTGACTCACGATTTGAGGATAGTACAGTCAATCAGGGAAAGAAAGTATGGTGGCAGGAGCTTGGGGCAGCTCATCAATTGTGTCTCCAATCAAGAAGCACAGAGAGGAGAGATAGAGATAGAGATAGAGATAGAGATAGAGATAGAGATAGAGA
>CABHPR010114085.1:0-19638 GCA_902168415.1 Peromyscus melanophrys | reverse complement strand
CTGCCCTTGGTCACTCTCCACCTCACTGCAGTGACAGCTGCCCTTGGCCATTTTCCACCTCTCTGCAGTATGACAGCTGCCCTTGGTCATTCTCCACCTCACTGCAGTGACAGCTGCCCTTGGGACCCCACAGGAACAGCATCATCAGAGTAACGGGTAGGCTAGAGCCCACACCGGTCCTCAACTGAGTTTTAGTTTTCCTTTTGCGTTTATTTGTTGTGTGTGTACAGTGCATGCATGCCATGGTGGGTGTTCCGGGACCAGAGGACAGCTCTCAGGAGCTGGTTCTCTCCTTCCACCATGGGTTCTGAGGACTTTGAGTATTAGGCTTATTTTAGCTGCTGAGTGAGCTTACCAGCCCTTGTGGTTTTTGTTTGTTTTGAGATAGGGTCTCACATTCCTATGGTCCACCTGGAAACTCATTCTGTAGCCCACGCTGATTTTCAACTTTTCATTTTCTGAGATAGGGTCTTACTATGTAACCCTGGCCGTTCTGAAACTCACTGTATAGAGCAGGCTGGCCTTGTACTCACATGGATCTTCCTGCCTCTGCCTCTCAAGTGCTGGAACCGAGGGCATGCGCCACCGTACTCAACTCTTCTGGAATCTGACTCAGCCTCTTGATGCCTGGGATTACCACACTTTACTAATTAGTGATTGGGGCTGAGATGGCTCAGGGGTTAAGAGCACTGGCCGTTCTTCCAGAGGCCCCAGGTTTGATTTCCAGCACCCACATGGTGGCTCACAACCATTTTTATAACTCTAGTTCTGGGAGATATGATGCCCTCTTCTGGCCTCCATGGGCACCGGGCATGAACAATGGTACACAGGCATTCACCAAAGCAAAATACTCATATATATATAAAGTTAAAAAAGAAAAAAAACTAAAAAATAAATTAATGATTCCACTTTTTGGGAAAGCTTTAAAAAAGATTTTATTTTTTATCAGATTCTTATTTGTGTTTGTATAGATTCTTGGTATGTGTTTTCCTGCATTTGTTTATGTGCACCATGTTCATACAATGCCTGTGGAGGCCAGAAAGGGGCATCAGATACCTTGGAACTGGAGTTACAGAGAGTTGCAAGCCACTTGGTGCTGGGCACCAAACCTGCTTTCTTTGGGTGAGCAACCAGTGCTCTTAACCACTGAGTCATCTCTCCAGTACCTGATCTCCACTTCCCCCTTTGTCTTGGAGCTAAAATCTTACAGTTAAATGTTGCTTGTAGGGAAAATCTCACAGATTGTGTTGCCTGATGCTTTTATTCCTTTGCACACAGGTAGAAATATCAGAGAAACAATTTTCAGATGCTGAACATAAAGGAAAATTAAACTTTCAGTTTCAGGATCACTCAATTACTGTGCATGATTGCCAGAAATACTTAATATCAGCTAATAGTTTGTGTTTTTCTTATCTTTCATTTTTCTTCAGAAGAAAACCATCCTTTGAATAATGATAATTAATTTTAAAAACAGGACTACTGCTTTTTAAAATGATATACTAAAAAAGAAAGAGGTAATTGCATGTACACTAAAAGAGAATATCGTGTGTGTGTGTGTGTGTGTGTGTGTGTGTTTGGGGGTGTGTGGGGGGAGGTGTTTAGCAAGAGGCCTCTCTCTTATTCCTGTCTCTGGGCTCCCAGGATTTTAATCCAGAGGCATTTATAAGCCTCCCTTACTTTTCTTTTCTTGATGTTTTGAGACAAGATCTGACTATGTAGCCTAGGCTGGCCTGGGCCTCTCAATCCTCTTGCCTCAGCTTCCTGAGAACTGGGATTACAGGTGTGAGCCAACATCCTGACTTCCTTCTGCTTAAAAAAAGAAAAAAGAAAAAAAAATAGTTGCATCTAGTTCTTTTGCACCTGTGTTTTTTCATGTTGCCATATGTCTTGGCAATTGTTCACCGTCAGTCAGTGGGAGCAGCCTCATACATCTTCTGTGTGTACAGCCTGCCCGAGTGCTTGGGATGGCAGAGGTACATAGACTACAGCAAGGACGGGGGGCTGGAGAGCCTCCAGATGTTTGCATGTTATGCCAACCTCCTACTCTGCTTCCTAATGTGTTTGTGTCAATCATAATATAAAATCATTTTTAAAAACAGGTGCTTTAGGCAAGTGTGCCTCGATTACCCTGAGACTTGGCCCCTGTCGACAGAAATACCCCTTTAAAAGAAAAAGGAAAAGTTTTGGGATAATGTAACTACACCATTTTCATTTTGTTTACTCCCTCTCTCCAAACAATCCCATTGTGCCAACACTTTCTCCCTTTCTCTTTCAAATTCATGGCCTCTTTTTCATTAAATATGTTTGTGTGTGTGTGTGTGTGTGTGTGTGTGTGTGAATATATATATAAATATATAATCCTAAATACCAAAATACAACCTGCTCAGTCTATATAATGTTACTTGTATGTATATATTTTTAGGGCTGACAGTTTGGTATTGGATAACTATTTGGTGGTCTCTTCCCTGGGGAAGACTATTTCTCCCTCACTCAGCACTCCGTAATTGCCTGTAGTTCTTTGTTTAGAGTCCAGGCCTCAGGAGATTTCCCGTCTGTATTGCATATCTGTTGGTGTCTTTGTTCAGGTCAAAGTTAGGCAGCCATATTGATGAGACATCATGGGTGTAACTTTGGACAACTCCCTGGTCCTCTGGTTCTCAATCTTTCTGCTCTCTCTTCCACAATGATCCCTGAGTCTTAGCTTCCGGAGTTGGGTTTTAGATGCACCCACGGGGACTAGGCTCCGCGACCCCGCATTTTGATTGGTTGTGGTTTTCTGTGATGGTCTCCATCTATAGCAAAGAGACGTTTCTTTGATGCTGGGTGAGGACTTCACTTATCTGGCTAGACCCTGGATAAGGATGTGCGGGATCTGGCTGAATAAAGCCTTTTAGGAAGCATGGGCATACCACCTGTGGGGTATCCCAGGGATGCTGGGAAGACAGCAGAGCAGGGATTATTAGCCCTTACAGATGAGATGCCTGACAACTGTTTGCCTCTGGGGAGACAGAAAAGGAAGGCAGGAAGCAGACATGTTAGGGATTATGGGAGGAGTGAGAGGACTGGTTCGATCAAGATACATTGCGTTAATGTATGAAATTATCCAAGATATGGTAGGGGGAGAAAGGGGAGGAGAGAAGAGGGGGAGAAGAAGCTGCTTGTGGCAGGGTTACATGGAAGGACACAGGCATTCTTCATTTGGCCAGTGCGGGAGGAAAGACCTGGAAAACGCAGGCTTCCCTCATGTGGCAGGAAATGGCACCAATATTGTTTTCTCTCCCAAACTAGCACACTACTGAAGTTAGTGGAAGAACAATCTAATCTGTTACAGGCTGAAATACACGCCCTGAGGTTCATCCTAACCTCCAGAGTCTCAGGATGGATTGTATTTGGACGCCGGGTTTTGAAAGGAAAAAACGTTGAGGTTAAATGAAACCTTTAGGTTGGGTCCTTTTCCATCTCATCTGTGTCCCTATAAGGAGAGAAGAGGTACATGAACGTATACAGAGGTAGGTTACCTAAATGGGCATAGCTAACAGGCAGCCACTTGCCAGCCCGAAGGAGAGACTGCAGGGCTGGGGGGATGGCTGAGTGGTTAAGAGTACTTGTTGCTCTTAGAGAGGACCTTGGTTCGATTCTCAGTGCCCAAATGTTGGCTCACAACCATCTGTAACTCCAGTTCTAGGGGATCTGACACCTTCTTCTGATCTCCATGAGCACCAGGCATGCGTGCATGTGGTGCACATATATACACACAGGCAAAACACTCGTACATGTAAAATAAAATAAACAAATCTTTGGAGATGGGGAGGGCTCAGAAGAAAACATATGTGCTGATACACCAATCTTCGATTCCCAGTCTTCAGGAAGTGGGAACAAATTTCTGTTGAGGCACTCAGTCTCTGGTGTTCTGGATGGCAGCCAGAGCAAACAGATATGTCCGTCTAAGGGTGACCTTAGATGACGACCTTCTGCATGGATTTCCCGCTCCCACACACACTGAGTCCTTTCTCATTGCTGGACTGGACACTCATGTCCTGCGTGCGTTCATTCAACCGTTCTGGCACACTGTCATGTCCTGGATCAGCCCAAGCACACAGTGGTGACAACCATCCTTCTATCAGACAGTGTTGTGGAGCAACTTCCTCAGAATTGAAATATTCCTTTCTGAAGGGAGGAAGGAGGAGGCTCAAGAGACTTACCAGGCAAGCTCAACAGATTCACAAGGTCCCTCCCCCCCGGGGCTAAACAAGGGCTGTGAGAAGAGATGAGGAGGTACTGGGGCAGCTTCTCCAACCAGACCAGCCGAGCTGCCTCTAAGTTGTCCTGTGCTGGGGTGGGTGATGCCGCTGCCTCTGAGTCATCTGTGCTCCTGTAAGTAACCCCTCCCCCACCCATACTCCTGTGCAGGTTGGCCTTCCGTAGAATCCTCATTTGTTCTGCCCTTGGTCCCCTATCTGGGGTGAATTGACGTTTGTGTTGTGTCTCCCCAGGAAAAGTCTCACAACATGGAGGTATTGTCTCATGTCCCACTTTCAAACTGGGCTGTACCCTCATGTCCTCTCTGAGTGAGATGTACAAATATTCACCAGAAAAAGAGGAGATGGGAGAGACATTAAAAATTAATTAATGGCATGAAACAGAATTTATAGATTGTTTTTCCTGCTTTTAAACAGAGTCTTCCTTGCAGAGTGCCTTGTTAAATAGGGGTACTGGAGGAGGAGTCAAGACTGGGGCCGTCAGCATGCTTCCTTTCATTATGAGTGTGGCTCCCAGCACCCAGCACAGCCAATTTGGAGGCTCGAAGCTCTGATGGCGCTCAGAGCTATTGATTTCCTGCATGTGTGCGTCCACAGACTTCCTCAATACAGAGAAGTGCTCAGATTCTCCCAGCACCGTTTGGATCATTCTGCCTCTTGGCAGGGAGAGCGAGGGGTAAGACTGAATAGGTCAGCGTGTGCAGGGGCTAGCCTCTTCCACTCAGCTACTCCCACCCCTAGCTTCCCCAGACTCTGTCCACTACTGGGTGCCGGAAAGAGCTAGAAGGGAGCCTTACTGGGAATCCCAGCCCTAACTCACCTGCATGGCCAGCTCTGCCCTAAGAATGTACACTCTGGAGCCTTCCAGGCAAGCCTATGTGGCTCACTGCAGATACCCACTGCTAATGTGCCTTTCACGCTCTTTAATTCCCTCCAGAACTTTGCCCATTGTGGCAAACACAGAAAGAGTGTTCTTCCCAGGGAGAGACATTCATCACAGCCTTCCCAGCCCCCTCAGCACAAGAGTCACATCTATTGTCAGTAGGAAGAGGGAGCGCCAACAGGTATTTTTAAAGAGCCTCTACCCACCAGAGGATCGAGAGGAAGATATCCCCTCTGAGCATTTAGTCACACATATCAAAGGAGACAAGAGTCTCAATCTTCATTTGCATGGCACAGGCATTAGATGTGGTCCAGTTACACCGAGCGAGCTCTGCTTGACGAGACAGAGCTACCAGCACTTTTCAAGCCTTGACGGAGACAGAAAATGCAGCCAGGCAAACAATACATCACCCTGCCAAGGCATTTTCCATTTTTAAAAGGACAGAACAATTTTACATTATTTTTGGAGCCTCTTTGCAGCAAATATCCCTTGACATTTGTTCTAGTGCCCTGGCCAGCCTGTCTGAAAGTCTTAGCAGGTTCCAGCCTACAGCTCCTGTGTGTCACTAGGGACTACCTCTGCCTTGGGCTCTTGAATTTCCAGACATAGAAGAAGGGCAAGTTGCTTTCTTCTCCTCCTCTTCCTCCTCCTTTTCCTCCTCCTTTTCCTCTTCTTCCTCCTTCTTCTCTTCTTCCTCCTCTTCTTCCTTCCTTCTTTTTGCACAGGCTGATTGAACTCAACTATGCAGAAGTGGCCAATTGAAATGCTACCCTGGTGGAAAGAACATGGTGTTTTGGGACACCTGAAGTTCCTGAGTGGATGATAACTGGCACTCAAGGCCCACAGTCACCAGAACTCAAACAAAGAGTGGGCTACAGTTTGGCAGGTAAGTGTTTAGGAAACCCGAGGGATGCCTGGGAGAAGATAATGAGTTGTACTCATACAGAACAGTCTGGGCTCACGGGGAAGAGTCAAACAACTATTTCTGGGAGACACTGGCATCAACCACTTCTGATTAGGTTACATGAAAGAGTCTTCTGAGTCTGAAGAATCCAAATGTAGGTATTTAGTGAAACTCGCCAAACTGCTCATATGTGCATGCATGGTCAAGTTTAAGCACATGTGCGTGCATGCATGGAGAGGACAGACGTCAACACTGGGTGTCTCCTCGACTGCTCTCTACCTTATTTATGTATTTATTTTTGGCTTTTCGAGACAGGGTTTCTCTGCATAACAGTCCTGGCTGTCCTGGAACTCGCTCTGTAGACCAGGCTGGCCTTGAACTCACAGAGATCTGCCTGCCTTTGCCTTCTGGGTGCTGGGATTAAAGGTGTGCTGCACCACTGCCTGGCCTTCACCTTATATTTTGAGGCAGGGTCACTCACTGAACCTCTAGGCTTGCTAATTTTAGCTAGTCTGGCTGGCAGGCAAGCCCCAGGGATCCTCCTGTTCCATCCCCCCTCCCCCTGCACCTCCGCACACCAGCATTTGGGTTATATGCATGCAGTGTGGCACCGGCGGCGGCTTCTCTGTGGGTGCTGGGGTCGAACTCAGGCTCTTACACTTGCACGGCGACCACTCTTACCCGCTGCATCCTCTCCCGAGGCCCACACTGGTTTCTAAGGTGATCTACACGTGGTCCCCTCACCCCTCATCGTCCACCGGGAGGTGTTTTGTTCTGAGGTGGGTGGTCGATATCATTGTTTCTAATGCCCCGTCCAGGTTGTCCTGAAACATCTCAGAAACTGGCTGATTAATCCTAGCCTGCCCTAGGAAATGTTAGTCGCCGGGCAAAAAGAAATCACCCCACCCAAGGCAAAAGAGCGAATGACTTTATCTGCAGGTGATTATGTCTGACAAGATGAAAAAGAAGGATCCTTTGTCACTGGAGAAAACTGGGCTTCGAGGGCTCTTTGCCCAAGTGTAAGGCTGGGCTTCACACAGTGCGGACTAAGAGGAAACAGTCGCAGCCTGCTCTCTGCCCTCACAGATCAAGGGCAGAGAAACAAAACTTCATTTTCCCCGTGTTTACAGAGGGGAAGCTCTGCAAATCCGAGTGAGCGGAGTTCCAGGTCTACTTGGAGCGTGCTTCCATTCACAAGCAAATTCTCTTTGAAGAAACCTATTTTTGAATTGCTATTTACTACTGAAATTTTAATTTTCCCTTTTAGCATTGTCACGCACGTGGTCTGATTCTTTGTGGGTGGCGCAGCAAGGCAGATGGGAGCCTCTGCTAATGAAAAAGGAGCGCCGGCTTTCATTCTAGAGGGTGAAAAGATTAGGGGCGTCGTAATTACCCTTCTGATTCTATGTTGCTCTCATACCCACGCTCACGGTGTGCTGAGAACTTGAAAGAACACGGCGCTGCCACAAAAACAAACTGTTTTGACTTCCTCTGAGAATCTGATTTTTTTTTTTTTGGCTGATGTTTTTCTCCTTTTGCTGTTAAAACATTTAACCCCTTTGAAACTCCTTTAATGTATTAAGCAGTCTTCTCTTAGAAATCTTCATGACTAATTCCCTTGCCTCCTTCGAGGCTGTGCTCAAATGTAAATTTATTTTTTAAATACAAATTATTAAAAAGTATATGTATTTAGGAAGTACTAGGTGTTATTTCTAGGTAGGTATATATGGTATAAGATGTCAATTTATTTTTCTTTCTTTTTTCTGAGACAGGGTTTCTCTGTGTAACAGTCCTGGCTGTTCTAGAACTAGCTCTGTAGACTAGATTGACCTTGAACTCAAGAGATCTGTCTGCCTCTGCCTCTGGAATTAAAGGCATGTGCCACCACTGCCCGGCTAAGATGCCAATTTCTTAATCATGGCTAGACTGGTCATTTCTCTTTATAATGAGACTGTGCCCTTTCTGTGTATATGTGTGTATGTGTGGTGTTCACATGTGTATGCAATCTTTAAATGTGTGTGGGCACACATGGGTGTGTGAGTCCATGGAAATGGATATTGGGTGTCTTCCTCTCTGGCTCTCCATCTTTGTCATTGAGGCAGGGCCTCTCACTAGAGGTCATAACAACCTGATTCAGCTTGTGTAGGCACCGGCTTGCTCCAGGGCTCTCCTGGCTCTGCCTCCCAGATGCTGGCTACAGGCAGGTTGCCACTCCTACCTGGCACTTCTGTGTATGCTGGGGTCCTAAGCTCTGCTCCTCACACTTGTCACAGGACGTCACCTGCTGAGCTGTCCTCCCAGCTCCAGAACTGACATTCTGGTGCTTTTTTTTGTTTGTTTGCTTTTGTTTTCTTGAGACAAGGTCTCTTTCTATAGTCTCAGCTGTCCTAGGACTCACTATCTAGATCAGGCTGGCCTTGAACTCACAGAGAGCCTCCTGGCTTCTGCCTTCTGAGTCCTGGAATTTAAGGCATGTGCCACCACACCCAACTCTCTTGGTGATTTTATCTGACATTTTTGTTCTTGTTTTTCTCCTCACAGCCTTCTCACATAGACTATGGAGAGTCTCACATAGACTATGGAGTGTCTCACACAGACTATGGAGTGTCTCACACAGACTATGGAGAGTCTCACATAGACTATGGAGTGTCTCACACAGACTATGGAGTGTCTCACACAGACTATGGAGTGTCTCACACAGACTATGGAGTGTCTCACACAGACTATGGAGTGTCTCACACAGACTATGGAGAGTCTCACACAGACTATGGAGAGTCTCACATAGACTATGGAGAGTCTCACATAGACTATGGAGTGTCTCACATAGACTATGGAGTGTCTCACACAGACTATGGAGTGTCTCACACAGACTATGGAGAGTCTCACACAGACTATGGAGTGTCTCACATAGACTATGGAGTGTCTCACATAGACTATGGAGAGTCTCACATAGACTATGGAGTGTCTCACACAGACTATGGAGTGTCTCACATAGACTATGGAGTGTCTCACATAGACTACAGAGTCTACTCTTATTGTGTATATTAGTTTTATACCATAACAGAAGCGTCAAGAGAGCAGGGATATGTGTTCTATTTAATGATGTACTTTTTTTTTTTTTTTTTTTTTTTTTTGTTTTTTGAGACAGGGTTTCTCTGTGTACTTTGTGCCTTTCCTGGATCTCGCTCTGTAGACCAGGCTGGCCTTGAACTCACAGAGATCCACCTGCTCCTGCCTCCCGAGTGCTGGGATTAAAGGCGTGCACCACCACTGCCTGGCGATGTACTTTTTTTTAAGTTTCCTCTCTGTTAAGGGTATTGCTATGGAGCACAGGTTGTCTTTGAACTCAGAATCTTCCCACTTCAGCCTCCTAAGTGCTGGGATTAGAGGTGTGTGGCACCACACTGGCACTGTTGTGTTTTAGTGGTACAGAGCAATGCCAATGACTTAATAGATACTTAATTGCTGTTGAAAGGTAGTATAGGGCAAACGTGGCTGAAATTTGGGAATGAGCAAGAGGTTACTATACCAAATGTAGTCTCTGGTTTGGGGCATATTGTTCTATGGGGGGGGGGGGAGGTCACTTTTAACTGCTGTTTTACAGACAAGGTGGAAACAGGAAATGAGGCAATGCAGCTTTTGTCCACATGTCAGACGGCTTTACCTGTCAACCTGACACAACCTAGAGTCATCTGTGAAGATGGAACCTTGGCTGAAGAACTGCCCAGATCAAATTGGCCTATAAGCAAGTCTGTGCGGCGTTTTCATAATTGCTAATGGATGTGGGAGGGCCCAGACCACTACGGGCGGTGCTATCCTAGGCAAGTGGTGCTGGGTTGTGTAAAAAGGTGGTGAAGCAGGAGCAAGGCAATGAACATCCACCCTGCCTTGAGTCCCTGCCTTGACTTCTTCTTCATAATGGACTGTGACCTGTAAGCCAAACAAACCCTTTCCTCCCCAAATTGCTTTTGGTCGTGGTGTTCGTGGTGTTTTACCATAACAACAGAAAGCAAACTAGAATACCACATATACAAATGATTTCTTCCTGTGTAGGAAACAATCCCAAACATAACAGTTGTTGCCCTATGGGTCACTAAGTGGTCTCACATATCTTAGCAAGCATCCTTTCTTGCCTGCATTTGCCTCTGTCCTGTGAATTCTCTGAGTCAGCCTCCACATCATTCAGCTTCTCTCATTGATTAAAAAGCTGAAGAAAACTCTCGACACATCTTCACCTTGTATTGGCAAGAGAATCGTGGTTTTTGTCTTTCTGAAAAGTGTGATGGATGAATGTGCACTCTACCTCCTCAAGGAAAGCTTGTCTGGCCTCCTGGGTCACACCATCGGATGCTGGTTACTGCTTATTTTGTGTCTCCAGCCACACCTCCCCTGTAATCCAGACACACATATTCCTTTAGCTTTCTTATATTTCCACCTGAACATCTAACAGGCATTTGAAATTAATAGCATATCCCAAGCTGAATTCTGGATTTCTACCCTCACTTAAGGCCTCACTCCTGGCATTAAATGCCACACTGGTAACTATTTTGCTCAGACACAATTCCCAAATGTTGAGACCAGCATGGTAGAACAGACCTGACATCTCAGCACTGAGGAGGTGGAGACAGGATCACAAGTTCAAAGTCATCCTCAACTGCCTGCAGAGTTCAAGGTCAGCCTGGGCTATATGACATTTCCTGTCAGAAAAACAAAAATAAAGTCTGGTGTGGTCGTGCATGCTTTTAATCCTAGCACTCAGGAGGCTGAAGCAGGTGGATCTGTGTGAGTTTGAGGCCAGCCTGGTGTATGTTTATAGTGAGCTCCAGGCTAACCAAGGCTCCATAGTGAGGCCCTTCTTAAAACCAACTGAACAACCATCTGAAAAAACAGCAAAACAAAACAACACAAATTCCAAGAGCCAAGCCTTGGATAAAAGCATTTCTATTTATTTTAATATTTTTTATGTGGGGCTGGAGAGTTTGCTAATGGTTAAGAACACTTGTTCCTCTTTCAGAGGACCTAGGATTTATTCCCAGCATCTACTAGTGGTTCACAACCATCTGTAACTTCAGTCCCAGGGGATCTGATGCCCTCTTCTGACATCTGAAGGCACCAGGCACATACATGTTGCACACACACACTTGCAGGCAAAACATGCATACACATAAAATAATAAAAGGCTGAAAAAATGTTATATGTATGGGCATATCTGCCTGTATGAATATGCACCACACCACATATGTGCTAGTGCCCTCAGAGTACAGAAGATGTGGGTGCTGTGAACTGAACCTAGGGCCTCTGCAAGAGCAGCAAGCGCTCTTAACTGCTGAGCCATCTCTCCAGCCCACATTTCTATTTTATCTGAAGTTAATTCTTCAGCAAAACCCAAGGCATCTACCTTCAGCATACATCCTAAATCCACCTATCTGGTAAGGCCTCTTCCCTCTTCCCTGGCTTACTTTCTGCCACCTGTCTTTGTAAATAAAGTTTTATTGAAACATAGGTCTGCCCATTCATGAACTCATTGCTCAGCATTGCTTTTGTGGTGCAATGGCAGAGTTGAGCTGTTGGCAGTGGAGAGCACAGAGTCCACAACACTTAAAGACTTTTCTTTCTGGTTCTTTACTGAAACTATCTCCTGATGTGGAAAATCTGGGAACCATGATCAAAGGTGTCAACTCTTACTCCCTGGGACCTGTGAATGCCATTTAATTTGGAGAATGGCTCTTTATAGAAATGACGAATGCTCTTGAGATGGAGTTGTCTGAATTATCTTGATGGGCCCTCAGTGCCATCCTCTGTAGCTCAGTTGGTGCAGTACCTGCCTAACATGACAAAGTTCTAGGTTGATCCCCAGCACCAAATAAAAATAGGCTTAGTGGTGCACAGAGACCAACCTGGGCTACACAAGACCTTGTCTTAAAATAAAAAAAAAAAAAAATGAGGGTAGAGTTGGCACAAACAGAAGGGAAGGGGCAATGTAAAGACAGTCCAGAGAGAGAGCTGAAGAGGCTAGACCAAGAGAGGATGGATGTGGTCACCCTACACCAGGCATCGGAAGAGCCCAGGAAGTGATCCCTTGTAGAGTCTTTGGAAAGAGTGTGGCCCTGTGGGGCTGCCAACATTGTGATTTTTTTTGTCCAGTGAAACTGATTCTGGAATCTGGTTTCCAGAATTGTAACTGAACACACTTATGTTGTTTTCAGACATGGAGGTAGGCTTGTGAGCACAACTGTGGGAAGATGATACCCCCTGTGGATGCCACCTCCCAGCCAGAGGTCTGCCATCATTTCCTACCTGGTTTCTGTGTCTGGCAAGGAGGTGCAGTCTCCACTTGGCTGGAGAAGGATCCTTCAAAAGCACGGGTAAGATAATACTCTGAGCTCCAGACTTACTCCCTGCTGCTTCCTAGGACCTCCAGAATAAAATCCAATATCTCCATAGAGAGGTGGTTCTTTGGCCTGGTTTCAGCTTGCTCCCTGGCTCCATATCCCAGCACTCTTTGCACATGGCCTCACTGTGGGTCTTATAAATACATAGATGCCCTGAGGCTTTTGAAGTTGCTGGTTCCTCTGTCTAAAACATCATCCCAACCACCCCATAACTGCTATTCTTTTTTCCTATGGGACTCTGAACTTCTATGACCCACTTTCTCCAAAGCAAAAACAAAAACAAAACCCAAAACAAAGCAAACAACACAAAACTGAACTTTCTCATTGTTTTTCTTCAAAGCACTTAGTATCCTTCAACGACATGTTGCATGTTTATTATCTACCTTTCAACATCCCCTCCAGCAGGGCAGGCCTTTTTAGCATGTTTTGTTGAATCCCCAAGCATATGAAACTGATATCTGGTATGTCATAAATGCTCCTAAACATGGATGCACATGGTAAATACATTTAAACCCTATCAAACAAAGGGCCCTCAGCTTATTGCTGCTCCATTTCTCCAAGGTAACTGTAGGGAATACATTCTTTGTTGTTTTATTTACTTTTATGTGTATGAGTGTTTGCCTGTATGTACGTAGGTATGAATGTACATATGTTTGTATGTATTATGTATATGCACATGCATGCCTGGTGTCCAAGGAGGTCAGAAGAGGGGACTAGATCCTCTAGAACTGGAGTAACAGATGCCTGTGAGCCACCATGTGGATGCTGGGAACTGAATCTGGGTTCCCTTCAAGAGCGGTGAGTGTTCTTAAGCACTAAACCAGCTCCTAGACCCTTGGTTGTTGTTTGGGAACTCTTTCTGTCCTCACAGAACTATCTGTGTATACATTGGAATAGTGAGAACAGTATACACTAGGCCCAGTGTTTTTCCAGTTAATCGTTAGAGGTAGAGACCTTTCAGTTGGTAGACACTGGTTAACCTCTGTTTTAAAGATAGCTACATGATATCCCGTGGCTTAATATTTTTTTAAAGATTTATTTATTAATTATGTATATATAGTATTCTGTTTTGCATGTATCCCTGCAGGCCAGAAGAGGGAGCCAGATCTCATTACAGATGGTTGTGAGCCACCATGTGGTTGCTGGGAATTGAACTCAGGACCTCTGGAAGAACAGTCAGTGTTCTTAACCTCTGAGCCATCTCTCCAGCCCTCCCCCGTGGCTTAATATTTAAAGAAAAATAAATTGTTCTCCTTGTTTGAAAATGGAAAGGCTCGGGCTGAGAACGTGTCTCAATGTGCAACCATGAGGGCCTTTGTTTGACTCTCCAGCACTCATGTAAAGATCTGTACGTGGCTGTCCATGCCTGCAGTGCTAGCATGAGGGGCAGAGACAGGATTCCAAGAGCACACTGGCCAGCCAGCCTGGCTGAAACAGCAAGCTTCGGGACAGAGCCTGCCTGAAGGCTATAGGCAGAGAGGGAGGGGGGAGGGAGGGAGGGAGGGAGGGAAAGAAAGGTGTATGTGTGTGTGTGTGTGGGGGAAGACACCTGGCCTCCATATGCTTGCAAGAGAGCATGAACAACCACATTCCCTCATCCTCTCTCCCTCTCCCTACAACAAAACTCACACATTTAACCCCCCCAAACACAAATGGAAACCCAAATTAAAACAGATAAGAACATCAGAAGGCTAGAGACAATAAGATACCCTGGGCCCACACCGTTCTTATTTGCTCCTGTAGAAGTGTGTCTCACGGACGAGCCTCCATGGCCACCCAACAGGACAGTACTGGCACACCAGAGGCTTGTATTTCAGTTTTTTTGGCTGTTTTTGTGTGTGGGTGCACATGCTCATGTGTGCGTGTACTCCTGGAGGCTAGACGTCAACCTCTTTCTTCAGAAGCTGTCCACCTTCCTTTTTTTTTTTTTTTTAAAGATTTATTTATTTATTATGTATACAGTGTTCTGTCTGCATATACACCTGCAGGCCAGAAGAGGGCACCAGATCTCATTACGGATGGTTGTGAGCCACCATGTGGTTGCTGGGAATTGAACTCAGGACCTCTGGAAGAACAGCCAGTGCTCTTAACCTCTGAGCCATCTCTCCAGCCTCCACCTTCCTTTTTGAGACAAGATTTGGGGCTAGGCTGGCTAGCCTCAGTAAGCCTCACTGATCTGCCTGTCTCTGCCTCCCTGATGCCGTGATTATAGGCACACTACCATCCATTCTGGGTTTTTATTGAATACTGGGTTCTCACGCTTGTGTGAAAAACACTTTTCCAACTGAGTGACTTCCCAGCCCCTTGTTTTGCTCTTTGGGAGAGGGTCTCCCCAGCTCAGGTTGGCCTTTGACTTGTGATCCTCTGTCTGCCTCTGCCTTCCGGTTTGCAGGTGTTTGCACCACTCCCACTGGATCCCAGGTGTCTGGAAGGTGATTTTTGGTTTGTTTGTTTTGCAGAGTCTCAGAGTGTAATCCCAGCTGATTTCCAACTTGCATTGATTCTCCAGTCTCAGCCTTGGAAGTGCTGGGACAACAGGCATGAACCTCCATGCAGGGCTTTTGACGGGTGGTTTTCTTGTAGCATTAAGTGACTTTGCTTTGGAAAATGGAGTATAGGAATGAGCTGCATTTGGAAGCGCTGGATGCATCTTAGGAGGCCTCTGAACGGCTTACTGACCTCCAGGGGTAGTCTGGGGTTACTTACAAAATCTTACATCTTTGTCAACTGCTGGGAGCCACCCCCACTCTCAGACAACGGAAGTGTAAGGAGGCTGTGCAGATGCTAATGTCCCCTTGTCCCCTTCCTATAATCATTGCTGCCCCTTAGCCCTTTCTCTGTAGCTTTTTAGGGACTCAGCTGCTCTCTCCCTGGGTCTGAAAGCAGAGGTGCAAATCCTGGTTTCCTGAAACTCAGCCAGTGCAGTGGCATGGCTTGAGCTTGTCATCCCAGTGCATGGGAGGTGGAGGAAGGAGAATCATGAGTTCAAAGCCAGCCTCAACTACACAGTGAATTTGAGGTTAGCCTGGGCTTCAAGAGGCCCTGCCTGAGTGTTCCTCACTCGGAGCCCCTCCCACTCTTGAGAGTTCTTTTTCGCTTTTCCTTAATAACCCTTCAGACCATCACACCAACAGCTATGAGAAGGAGAGGAAGATGGGCTGGAGATGAAAATGAATGTCTAGAAAAAAAGGGATTGATGATGAAAATAGCATCTGAAGGTGAGATACATTCCTACTAAGTAAGATGGAACTTCCAGAGAGGCTCTGGAGAGAAGGGCAGTTAGGGTGTTTTACTCAAGGATGAGGTGGAAAGTTTTCACGACCACAGGAACCTGGTGACTAACGTTAATGTTGTTCTGTGTTTTCATTGCTAAAAGGAAAATGAAGCTGCCTGAAATTGTCTGGTAATCCTGGTTCCCTTTCAGTAAATACTGACCAAATGTAACAAGTGATTCACCTCAAAATCCTAACAGGTTTCTCATTCCATAGGTCAGGTCTCAGACCACTTTCTGTACTTAAAATACCCACCTCAGGGTTGGAGAGAAGGCCAGGTCAGTACAATGCTTGCTGTGTAGCTTTAAGGATGTGAGTCTGATACTCAGCTCTTGTAGGAGAAAGTGGAGCATGGTGGTGCATGTCTATAATCCCAGCTCCAGGGACAAGAGGACTGTGGGCTTTGCTGGCCAGCCAATTCAGTTGAATCGGTGAGTGCCAGGTTTTATGAAAGACCCTGCGTCAAAAAATGAGGTAGAGGGCCAGTGAGATTGCTTAGCGAGTAAAGGTGCTTGCCCCAGAGCCTGGAGACTGGAGGTCAGTTCTCAGGGTCCACACAGTGGAGGGAGAGAACTGACTCCTACAAGATATCCTCTGAACTACACACACACACACACACACACACACACACACACACACACACACACGCATGCACACACACACACACACACACACACACACAGAATCCATCTCTTCGTTATTTTCTCAAGTAAACCCCACCCCCTCCAACCTTTCTCTAGCTCAGGAATCCCTGAACACTTTGGTTTCATGATTTCTTTATATACTTGAAATCATCGAGGACCCCAGTGAGTTTTGGCTTGTGTGAGTTTATGCTGAATTAGAGGTTTTTGTCTAAATTAAAACTAAGAAAATTTAAAAAGCACTAGTTCACTTATAAAGAATAACAAACCCATGACAGGTTAACATAAATCATGTTTCTTTAAATGAGATATAGCTGAACTTTCCAAAAGAAAACAAAGGATGATGTGCAAGAGCACATTGTTCTTTTATAATTTTGCAAGTTTTGTTAATATCAGGGATGACAGGACTCGGCTGCATTCTCCTTTCTACATGCAGTCTGCTGTGAGGATGTGTCATGTGACTGCTGTGGAACTCCACTGTGCATGTGTAAGAGACCAACATGACATGAGAATGAAGGAGTTTTGATCTTGTGGGCTCCCTGAAAGAGTCTCGAAGACCCCTGTGTACTTCCCCAGGTGACCTTACGACGGGTCCCCTGAAAGAGTCTTGGATATACTCATGTCCCATGGACTTCCCTAGGCTTCATTTAAGACCTTCTATGCTGGCCTGGTCTAAGGGTTTTGATGGTGATGGTGACACTTTCTGGAGATTCAGGTGACATTGGTCACTGCCTTCTGTGTTTACACTGTACTGTTCCAGGCTGTTGTTAATGTTGTGAGCCTGTGAGCTCCTTGTAGTCCCAGGATCTCATACAGCATCTGTGTCCATAGCATGCAGAAGATGTAGTTGTTATTATCGCCATACTTTTTTTTTTTTTTTTTTTTGGTTTTTCGAGACAGGGTTTCTCTGTGTAGTGTTGGAGCCTGTCCTGGAGCTCACTCTGTAGACCAGGCTGGCCTCGAACTCACAGAGATCTGCCTGGCTCTGTCTCCCGAGTGCTCAGATTAAAGGCGTGTGCCACCACAGCCTAGCCTTATCATCATCATTTCTTATGTAGGGTTTCACTGTGCTGCCAGCATGGCCGTGAGTCCGTGAGTCCAGTGATCTTGCCTCAGCTTCCTGAGTGTCTGGTACCACAGGTGTGTGTGTATGTGTGCACGTTGTTAACATAAACCTATCACCATCATCATCATCATCATCACCATCATCACCATCATCATCATCACCATCATCATCATCATCATCATCACCATCATCATCATCATCATCATCACCATCATCACCATCATCATCATCACCATCATCATCACCATCATCACCATCATCATCATCATCATTCATGGTTTTTTTGTCAGCATGTTTGAGTGTGCACTTTGTGCTTAGTGTCCTTTGAGGCCAGAAGGTAGGTGATGCATCTCCCAGAATTGGGTTGTAGACAGTTATGAACCACCATGTGAATGCTGGGAACTGAACTCAGGTCCTCTGAAAGAGCAAAAAGTGCTCTTAACTGCTCAGCCATCTCTCCAGCCCCAGGCTCCCCTGCCTCTGGCTCCCTAGTGTTGGGATTGTAAGCATGAGCTTCCATGCCAAGTTTTCATTAAGATTTTAACTTTAATTATAAAAGCAATGTAACTAATTGTGGCTATATTTTAGAAAACAGAGACAGTAAAGTAATACTCTGAACCTCTTAAATACCATTTCTTGAATGTATTGCATCAGTCTTTTATGAAATGTAGGTGTGTACTCACTCTTTGTCTGTGTCGCTCTTTTGAGATAGACTAGGTGATCTTGACTTGTCTCTGACCCTCCTGCCTCCACCTCATGAGTGTTGGAGTTCTTTGCCTGCACCACCATGCTTGGTTTATTTGGTGCTGGGGAAGGAGTTTAGTTTCATGCATGCTAGGCAAAGCACTCTCCCAGCTGAGCCACATCCTTAGCCTTCAAATGCGCCATTATCTATCATTCCATTATATTTGTAAATGAACACCAGAGTTTTGAGTATCTCCCCTACCTCCAGCAATGGGTGAGTTTGTCCATTTTGACATGTGACTAGTGCAGCGTTCCACTGTGTGGCTAACACAATTCACCTGTTAAACAGCCAACATTAGCACTTTGAGATGTGCCCACTTTTTTTTTTTTTAAAGGAACTTTTTTTTAACTGTGTGTATATATGAGGACTGTGCACACGAATGCAGGTGGTCGTGGAGCTGGAGTCACTGGCAGTTGTGATCTGCCCAGTGTGGGTGCTGGGAACGGGACTGGTGTCCTCCGGAAGAGCAGTATGTGCTTCTAACTGCTGAGTCTCCCCAGCCGCCATCAGCTCACTTTTTTGTTCTAACAAATACAGTGGTTAGGGAAGAGCATCTTCGTTCTCCCAGCACTTCCCCACTCGAGGTTATTTCCTTAGATCAGATTTTCAGAAACAAGATTCCCAGGTCAAAAGACGTAGATTTTTTTTTATGGCTTTTAATACATACCGTGAAATTGCTTTTTGAAAGGGTTATACTAATTTACACTGCCACCAGCGTTTCCAGATGCAACACAGGTGCTATTAAGAATGCTAATCGATAAAATACTGTACCCTAGTTGTTAAAACTTCGCCTTTTTTTTGAGGCTCATAAAAATTAAAGTTTGTTGAAGAATGAGTATACAATACAAACCATTCTTTTGGGACATCTTTATTTTTGGAACAACCTTAAGCAATTCTCCGCGGTGAACACCAGAGAAAGAACACATGTTGTGAGGATTGGCACAGACTGGCTTTGACGATCAATCCTAACGCCAAAACACTCGATCGACTTTTCAGTGCTTCTGCTAGCAGCAAACGGAGGGAAAATAGTGTTGAGGAATCAAACCGTGCAAGTTTACAGAGAAATCTGGAGCTCAGCTGCTTTTCATTAAACTGCGTTCCCTTGGGTGCACGTGCAGAATTCCCGCACTATTTTCCCTCCCTCTTCCCCACCCTTTTTTTTCTGTCCATGTGCCGAATTCCTGCACTCTACCCTTTTCCTCCCTTCTTCCATCCATTGCTCTTTCTTTTCTGGCCACGTGCAGAACCCCTGAATTTCTGTGGAGAAGGCGCAGCACTTTGCAGCTCTCCTGTTCGGGGCTTGTGTCTGCGGGGCTTGCGAATCCACCCGGTGTGGCCCTACTTCCAGGAGAGCTGCGCGGAGCTGCGGCCCGAATGCGGCTGAAGTGCCGGGAGCCCGGGAGGAACTGGCTAGGCTAGCCGAGGTCGAGCGTTCCGAGCCCCGGATCCACGGCTGCAGCTTGGGACAGGCACCTA
>CABHPR010114082.1:0-34832 GCA_902168415.1 Peromyscus melanophrys | reverse complement strand
CCCCCCCCCCCCACCACCACCCATTTCCATCTCCTCCAGGGCAAAGATTCCACCGAGGGTTGAGATCAACCTGGTGGACTCAGCCCAGGCAGGTCTAGTCCCCTCCTCCCAGGCTGGGCCAAGGGTCTCTACTAAGCCTCAGGTTTCAAACAGCCAATTCATGCACTGAGCACAGGACCCGGTCCAACTGCCTGGATGCCTCCCAAACAGATCAAGCCAATCAACTGTCTCACCCATTCCGAGGGCCTGATCCAGTTGGGGGCCCCTCAGCCATTGGTTCACAGTTCATGTGCTTCCATTCTGAAATTATTTTTAAAAGACAAAATGTGGTGTAGATATGTCAGTTGGGGTTGGCATCCCACAGGGCTTAAGGTGGCAGAGGGAGGGGGGAATTATGAAATTATACTTTAGATATTTGTTAAAATAAGTCAAATGGTTATATCATTGGAATACCAACCTTCTGTTTTGTTGTTTAGAGTAAATTATAGTACCTAAAAAAGTCAAGACAGACTGCAAGGTGCCTCCTGAGTTTCAAAGAAGGATCTACAATATCTCATTTCTTTAAAATTTCCAGAAGAGTTGATATGTGATTGATACCTAAGGTCTTGAGACTAAATTTTAGGAAATATCAAGCTAGATTCATCATACCTGCTTTTTCCTCTTCTTCTTAAATTGAAGTTGATCTGAGAGGATACTGGTTCATTTATACTTTCTACAATGAAGAAAGAAGACTGCATGAGAATACATGCACTTAGCCTTAATCTGAGAATGTTTTTCTTTGGTTTAAAGGAAGTTTTCTTTTCTTTTTTTCTCTTTCTTGCTTTTTTTGCACAATTCTACAACAAATGATCTTCAAAGTGGACCTGTAATATTGAAAAACAAAACAAACAAACAAACAACAAAACCAAGGGATCCCTTCTAGAAAGGGTTGGGGATGAATTGTGATTTAAAGGTTTCAGGAAATCACAGTATAATTCTGCATGTCCTACAGAAGTAATTGTATTAGGCAGTTTATCTTCATTCTAACTATGTAGGGAATACGCTAAGTATTATTTTCAGTATAATTCTGCTGTATTTTGTAATTTATTTTTCATCTGAGCCATAATTAATTATATTGGTACTTAAGGCCATGAGAAATAATTAACAATATTTGTAAGTGGGAAAAGACATTCTATATGCTTGAATTTCTGCCAAGTCATTTGGCAGTAGTGGAACTAATTCAAGCATGGGCAATCAAGTAGCTAATACATAAAGCAAGTTAATGGTTTTATCCAGAATTCCTTTTGAATGTGTTTTAGACAATGGTAACAAAGATCACTAGACCCCAACCTCACCAGGCTGCCCAATGTTTAGAATCTTAATTCCCATAAAACTATATAAAAAGTATCCATGAACAAACTTGCATTTTCTTCCTGGGGCAGGAGGTATATTGCTTTCATAACGTTGGCAGAGGCATTCAGTAAGTACTTCAGTGTTGGAGTACCTATCAGATAATAAAGAAAAGAATTTTATCACAAGGTCACTGGCTTGCTTTTACCTTTGCATCCCACCTATCCTTACCATATAGTATAAGAGAGATCCTTAATGATTATTCCCATGGGAGTGGAAGGGTACTGCAATTAATGGAAAAGTACTGGGAAAGAGAAAGCCATGCTCAGAGAGCAACCACATCTCTTTTTATCAACTCAATCATCTAGGTGACGTATTTATTGATCCCATCCACTTACTTAATCTCTCTTCTGTCAGTTAAGTTTTAGTCTATGGAGATAACTAATAATCACAACATACAGAGAACTCCCTGGTCAAGCTCTATGAGCATCCATTTAATGATTGCTCACAATGTCCTATTTACGTCATCTCTTCAACTTGTCTATACCACTGTAGCAAGCCCCAGCACAAATCCCTCAGCCTATATGGAATAGTCTTCAATAGCTATATTCAAAAATGTCCTATTCTTTTCTCGGATGATAAGGTAAAAGTAATCCAGAGATCTTTTGATAAAATTCTTTTCTTAATTATCTGGTGGGTGACCCAACACTGAAGTACTTAGTGAATGCTTCTGCCATTTGATGAAAGGAATATGCCTCCTGCCCCAGGAGGGGAATGCAAGTTTTTTTCATGGGTACTTTTTATATAGTTTTATGGGAATTAAGCTTCTAAACACTGGGCAGTCTGGTGAGGTTAGGCTTTAGTAATGTTTGTTATCACTGTCTAAAATAGTAAAAAAGAATCCTGGCTAAAACCATTAACTTGCTTTATTCACTGGCTATTGGATTGCCAAAGTTTATGATCTAAATTCTCATAAAACCATAAAAAAAGTATCTTTGAACAAACTTGCATCAATCTTACAAACCCCAAATCTACCCCCAAACTTCAGACTTGGACCAGGAACTGATGTTGTTAGGTTTTATCAGTCATTTACAAGTTATTTGAATTCAGATCCGCTCTAATTTATGCAAGAAAAACTCCTCATTAATGTTTTTATTCTGGGCTTAAAGCTCTGTGACATCAGTGCACCAGGAACTTAAAAAATATTTCAACAAATGTAGAGAGTTAGTTAACAAGATTCTATCTACTTCAGAAGAGCCTATGAATATTTTACTCTCACAATGCTTTCAGTTTATGGAAGCTGGGGAAAGACTTATATATGGCAGAGAATATCAAGGGCATCCAAGAAGGAAGGCTGAAGGCTTTTACTTCTATTTTCCTTTCTACCAAATAAAACCTGAAGTTTCTGTATCATGGATTCAATTAACAGTGTCAGTGGATTAGAAAAATTTTGCTTTTCTATCCTGCTATTGGGGATGGTATGGATGCTTTTAACCTCCAATGAATTTCTCTAGGCATGACATGTCCTAGGTATTGATTATATCTACTTATTGAATTCTCATTAGTTAGGAAACATATAGTCACTAATTACCATTGACAATACAGAAATATTCTTAATGATTTAAAATGTGAAATTTAGCAAGATCTTTTATCAGTTTTCTCTCAATTTTTATAAGCTCTCAGAGAAAAATATAAGGAATATTCTCAAGGCCACAGCATGACTAAATTCTACCTGCCCTTTCCCCAAATGCCATGACCTTTCTCTTAAACTAGACTGTCATTCCAGTCTACATATACTTCCATATTATGCACAAGACTCAAGTAGAAAATTCTTTTCTCGTGAAAATCACCTGTTATTGGTAGCTATATGACATAACTCTAACATTTTAAAGCAGTGTAGTGAAGATAAAACTCACACAAACTTAAATTTGACAACCTAATGGAGCACCTTTCTTTGCTATTTGAAAATAACATCATTCAAGCATCATCACTCAAGACTCAATTTCACAGGAAATGTTTATGTGATATTTGAAGGGGAGAATTCAGACCACCAAATAACAATGTAGGAGGCAACGAAGATTTCCAGTTTGACCAGTTCTTTTCTCTTGGCCTTTGGAAAATTTCTTATAACGTTATAGTTGAAATAACCCAATTTTAATGCACATGTATTTATTTTAGTAATTCTCATTTAACATATGACAGCAAAACAAATTTTTAGTTAATGCTTTGGGCTAGATAGCTTAGGATGCTTTTGTGAAGATAGCTGTAAGAACTAGCAATTCAAACAACATTTACAAGGACTGTCATTGACTGAGATCTTTTTTTTTTTTTGCTCATAGAGATCTTTTTTTTTTTTTTTGCTCATAGACAGAGAAGAACAAACCCTCAATAATTCTGTCCCTTTTGTGCTTACTCTTCTTTCTGCTAGAAATGTCTTTTTTTTCCACCTAGTGACTTCTATTTTACTCCCTCAGTGAAATTCACCTTCCTTTTTTGCAGACAGAATTGTCCTTTTTTCTTCCATGTCTCACAACACTTTATTGTTCCTTTAAGTTTCACACTTACAAAGAGCCAATAAGCTCCATTCTTTACATCTCCACTTTTCTATCTTAAACATGCAGTAAGTTCAGACCTATGTCTGCATTCTTTGTTTCCTACATTGCCAAGTACATCATGTAGTTTTTCATTAGCCTCACCAAGCATTTACTTAATGCAAAACTATAGTGGTATTCTATTTGTGCTGAAATGTGATTTTATTTGTATGTTAATAAATAAAGTTGCCTAGGGGTCAGAGCTATCAGCAAGCCATAGCGAAAGCCAGGGCGGTGGTGGTGCACGCCTTTAATCCTAGCACTCGGCAGGCAGAGCTAGGTAGATCTCTGTGTGTTCAAAGATACAGCCAGCATTGGAGACACACGCCCTTAATCTCAATACCAACCATAGAAGACTTGGAGGTCTGTATAGAGAGGCAGTGACGAGGCAGTCACGTAGTTGGGTTTACAACCAATGAGAAGGAAGAACAGAACTCTTATTTAAAGGCGAACGCACAGGGAGTAGTTCCTTTTCGGAGAGGTCTCTTGGCGGGAGAGGCTAGCTGGCGGAAAGCGGTAAGACTCTTAGCTCTGACCTCTTTGGCTTTCATCTTTACATTGGCTCTGTGTCTCTTATTTAATAAGGCAGCTGGTTACATCTACACAAAACACTAGTTAAAAATATTGTAGAGGAAGGTCTGTGAGACTGGTAATATTATTCCAGTGTCTACTATGAGAAAGCTTATGGTAGAAAAAAGTAATGAAAATTTCCTAAGAACATAGACTGCCATAGTTCAGAATTCTGCTGTTGTTTTTTTTTAGATAAAAATAGTATTTTTGGTTGTGAGCCTAGCCTTTAATGACTGAGCCTTCCCTCCAGCCCTATGGTGGAATTCCTTGTTCAGCCTTGATGCAGGGGGAGGAGCTTGGTCCTACTGCAACATTATATGACATGCAAGAGAGACCTTACTCCATCTGAATGGAGAAGGAGGAGGAGTGGATGTGGGGGGAGTAGAAGGGAGGTGAGGGAGGGACTAGGAGGAGAGGAGGGAGGGGAAACTGTGATTGGTATGTAAAATAAAGTAAAGAAAAAAATGAAAAAATAATATAACAAAATACGTGTCTTAAAAATGAATGAAGGATAGCATTTTGTATATTCATAATATGTAACTTCTTCCTTCACCTGGTTCCTAACTATGTTCCTTACAGTAGAAAGCAATTTTGTAATCATATTCTGCCCTCTAGATAATTGGTTCATGACCCTTTGGGGGTCGATGACCCTTTTACAAGGGTCACCTAACACCATCAGAAAACAGAAGTATTTACATTAAGATTCATTACAGCTGCAAAATTACAGGTATGAAGTAACAACAAAAATAATTTTATCGTTGGGATTCACCACAACATAAGGCATTGTATTAAAGTGTCACAGCATGAGGAAGGTTGAGAAACACAGCTCTAGATGCTGGATAATTTGGGTGTATGGATTTGCCTATTCTGTAAGTTTTATATAAATAGAGTCCTGCCAAGTGTGACCTTTTATGCCTGACAAGTCTGGATTTAATTTTTACTTCTCTGTGGACCTATAATACATTATATTACCTACACTTTCCTGCCTTTCATCATAGGTCCTCACTATGGACGAGTAAATGGTTGTTTGTAGACAAGACAGCAATCATGTAGCTTTCCGAGAGACAGATAAATGTCTGTCTCTCGGAACCATGAACATTCTTCCCTAGAAGAGAAAATCTTCACAGCAATTTCTCCCCACCATTTGTCTTGACAAACTTTTCCAAACTGACCTTTGCCGATGCTTTCTTGTAACACGATGGTCCTGGCAATTCTTCTCTGAACAAACAGTAGTAAATCCTTTGTCCCAGGTAGCAGCATCACCGCAATCACCAACATGATGAGAAGCCGCCAGCAACTTGGAGCAGCAGTCGCTGCCTCCATGGTCCCGCTGCCACCGTTTGTGTCTGGTGCCTGGTCGAAGCTTCTCCTTAGCAAGCCTCCTAGGCCGGCCTCAAACTCGGGATCCTCTTGCCTCTGCCTCCTTCAGCAAATCCAACAGGCGTGCACCACCACAAGCGGCCGAGTGTAGCTCGGGTCTTTTCAAGAATTCGTACCACTAACGTTGGGCGCCAGATGTAGCATGAATCTTAAAGAGTCTTGTTAATAAAATCAAACCTGAGGCCAGTTATTGGGGTGAACACTGCAAGGTCAGAGAGACAGAATAAGCCACAGCTATCTCACCTCGCCAGATCCTCAGCTGGTCTTGTTTCCTCAGACTGGAGGCCTCTGAGTCCTCATCCAGGATGGGCCTCAGCTGAACTGCTGCTAGAAGCCTGAATGCTTAACCAGGCCAAATGCTTCTCCAGGCCAAAGGCCTCTAATTTCTGTTCCTCACGCCTTATATACCTTTCTGCTTTCTACCACCACTCCCTGGGATTGAAGGTGTGCTTTCTGGGATTAAAGGCGTGGGTCACCATGCCTGGCTGTTTCCCATGTGGCCTTGAACTCACAGAGATCCAGAGGGATTTCTGTCTCTGGAATGCTAGGATTAAAGGCGTGTGCTACCACTGCCTAACCTCTGTTTCATATTGTGGCTGTTCTGTCTCTGACCCCAGATAAGTTTATTAAGGTACACAATATTTTGGGGAACACAATACCACCACATTTCCTCTCTTTTTGTCTAAAATTAAAAAAAGCTTATAACTAACAGAAGAAAAACTATCCAATAAGTATATACAATATACATTCAAGATTACATTAACGATGTCTAGTCCATTATATTAACAATGTTCAGTCCAGTAACATCTGATAAACTCAGACCAAAAAATTTTCATTACTTATCTTATTTAAAACAAGTAGCTCCTTTTTAAAAGTAGATTCCATAATCTCCCTTTTTATCTTATCATATCCATAATTTTCTACTTAACACCATTGTTTTGTACTTGATTTTTAAGGGATCTTACTTGCACAATTAAGAATTATCCATCTGAGAATGCAGCTTGTAGTAGCTGAGGAATCACTGGTTTGCAGACAGTTCTTCAGGATCCACACTATTTCAATTTGGCACCTGCAACTGATTTAGTCATTATCACATATTTAGTATAAATACAGAGGTGTTTACAGGACATACATACATGGGTTTTTTACTGATTTGCTGGAGGGAAAAAAAAAAGCTGTACTTCTTGTATAACCAATTTTCTCTAATGTGTGAGTTATTGCTTAGACAGAAAGTGATTGGGGAACTGGGTTCTACCAGCTGCCAAGAATATCTGAATAGTTATTCCCTGTTTGAAGGCAATCTGATTAGTTGTTAAAGCTGTTAGAGTGTTGATTATTTTTGGACTCAGAATGTGGGAGGTGACTTTTGACATGGCTAGAAAAAGCAGTTAAAACACATGAAATTTAATTTAATCTATAATGATTGATCTGTCTAGTTATAAGATAAAATTCCAGGTAAGTAATTCTTGTGTTTTGCATTTCTATATAAATGTAAATTACTTTTATTTTGACTATATCTATGCTTCAGAAGGTTTTCTTAATTATAGCTCTATTTTTCTCAGCAATTAAATTATATTCTTTCTGATATATGACAATGGAATATCAATACATTTAACCCTCAGATCATCTAATCTTAGGACCACTATTTAAAATATTACAGTTTTCATTTTGTTCATGAATAAGAAAGAGTACTTCATTGTTAGTTATATTTGCTTCCAGAGAAAAATGTTAATGAAAACTTTAGTATAATTTTAAATTATTTTCAACCATTTATCTATGGATTTAGGGAAAATTACAATTAACATTAAAGTTTGAAATATGGTTAGTTGTTTATTTATGTCTATATTTATGTACTGCTTAGCATATAGTTATTCACTTTTATTGTAGTTAAATTTTAATTGGGAACAATTATGTAGTCATATGTGGTAATAGTAAATAGTACAGGGTAACTCAGTACACACTTCATACACAAATACTTTTTTTGAAAAAATTTCTCTACCTTGTAAAAGTACAGAACCAGAACACTGTCATAACTAAGATGCTGATGTTCATACAGTGAAATCATTTAATGAATTCTTCACAATAGGAACCTTTTATGTTGCTTTCTAATGGCCTAAGCTTCCACTGCATTTGACATTTTCACATGGTTGTATCAAGAAAATTTTATAGAAAGAATTTGGAGTTATCACTTCTTGCTTGCTTGAATTTTTATACGAACACATGTATGTTGCAGCATATTTAATAATTGTACACATTTGTGTTGTTCAACATTAAGTTTTAATATACATACTAAAATACATTTAATATCATAGTCAATCATATTAAAACACCCATATCCTCATATAACCATGGCTTTCTAATGTTTTAACACTTGGATTCTACTCTCTTATTTACAATACACAATATTATTCATTATAGTCATCACATTGGCTTATTATTGGCATAAAAGTGTGAAATGTATAATACAGTAACATATCCCAGTTCTTCCAGTTCTCTATCCCCAACCCAAGGAACTACCACCATAGTTTCTGCATCTATGTTTTGGTCTGTTTAAGTTGGAAGCCAAATTTCACTTGTTGTTCAGGAAAAAAAAATGAGACAATATGAAATTGTCAAAATATCAAAGCCTCAATATCATAACGTGTCAGAAATTCATTACAAACCAATATTTAAAAAATGAATGTAGTATATTATTTATAAGTAAAAATGCTCATATATCTACACACATACACACACACTATATATATATATATATATACATGTAAGCCTAGTCTGTACTTCCATTGTTTTTGTCTAGCACTTATCCTAGGATCATAAAATCTTCAAGGACATAAAATCTTCAAGGACACAGACCATACTGCTGTACTCACCCATTAGTATTGATTTTCTCTTGTAGATTGCACTTACCATGAAATGAAGGAACTACAAAAATAATCTTAAGGTTTGAAAAGTAGCAACTTGTGCTTGTTGATATGGTTGACACTCAGGAAAAATCTGTTAAGGGCCGTTTATCATGTGTAGTTTTCAACTGAGATGATATAAATGGATCTAAAGGTCTTAGTATGATAAATGAATTAAATGAAACCATAGATAACAAATGTGGACACTTGTTTCCTATTATTTCAAAGTCAATCAAAGGGATATGTTGGCATTTTGTTACCAACTCTGTTGCAATGTAAATCTAAAAATTCTAATAAATCTTCTAGTTATTATCTTTGTGTTTAATAGATAAATTTTGTGTTGATTCACAATGAGATCAGATAAAATTTATAATTGACTTCTTGGGATACTGTGTGACTATTTACACATATAAAAATATGTGACTATTTATACATATATAAAATAAGGAGTTAGCAATATAAAAGTAGTTTTCATTCTATATGGCCATTTACACATAGTATGAATATTATATTGCTAAGGCTGTATTTCATAGTGATTTCCCTAGACACACAGAGCATAATTGTAAGTAGTAATCCTTTCCCTTTATCCTTATATTCTTTTTTCTTTTATTTTTGAAATTATAATATAATTATATCATTTCTCTGTCACGTTGGGCGCCAGATGTAGACGTATTTAAGAAGAAACACAAAGCCAAGGTAAAAAGAAAAAACCCAAGAGGTCAGAGCTAAGAGCTTTACCCGCTTGCCGCTGGCTAGCCTCTTTCGCCGAAGCAACCTCTCTGAGAAAAAGGGAGGTATTTCCTGTGGGTTGTCTTTAAATAGAATTCTGTTCTGCCTTCTCATTGGTTGTAAACCCAACCACCTGACTGCCTCGTCACTACTTGTTCGCCAGACTCTGGCTATGGCTTGCTAATAGCTCTGACCCCTAGGCAACTTTATTTATTAACATACAACATTTTGGTACAAAAGAAAATATCACCATATTTCTCCTTCCCTTTCTTCTCTCAAAACCCTGGCAGATACCTTTCTCACTCTCTTTCAAATTCATGGGCCACTTTTGTCATAGAAATATGTTACATAATAGCATGAATCATAATTGGTCTTAATAATAAAAGCCCAGATATTGGGGTAAATGCTGAAAGATCAGCAAAAGAGCCAGCCACTAAAGAGACTTCTTACCTCTACTGAATCCTCAGCCTGAAAGGGCAGAGCTCCTGTTGCCACCCTGCCTTATCACTTCCTGTTTCTTTCTCCCAAGTGCTGGGATTAAAGGTATGTGTCACCACTGCCTGGGCTTTAGTAGATAGCTCTACACTCTGATCTCCAAAAGACCACTTGCATTATGTATCTGTAGAGAATAGCAGAAACAAACATTTTAGGAAGACTTATGAAATTTTATCCTGTTGGAGATGTGATATACTAATAGGCCAATTTATGCTTTTTCTTGGGACTCTTTTGTGGATGATTTGTCCTTTTTCTTCACATGTTTCATTTGTCCAATATTCTTCAGATTCCTTAACTGGATACCTTCATTCTCCTGAAAAGACAAAACAAACAAACAAACAAACAAACAAACAAACCAAAAACCCTTCCCTAACCCTAATTTTAGGGAGGTTCCCTTTTGGCAAGTTATATATGATCAAATGAAAAGAATTTTCAGTCTTATAAGTTAGTTTAGATTGAATGGTCACACTGGTTGATGAACTATCACCTATTCTAATTAAGAGGTCTCTCTTCAAATCGAACCTTTATCAATTTTGATTTATGATCTCTCCTGAAATTTTTGTTCTCTCTTTTCTAGCTGTTCTATCATCCAAAGCAGTACGATTTCTTACAGTAAGCATTAGATTTTTAATTGCTTTGGGAAGAAGATTCCTCCATGATGACAGGAAATGACTGAACTGAATTTGACATAGAGGTCTGCAAGAGGCCCCTCAAGGCATTTTCCAAAGGCAAAAGATTACCTTCATTGTCTCTTATTGATCCACATTCATTAGTCCAATGTTTGCCTTTGCCACACCTTCTGCATACTCCAGAAGGGAGGGCATTCTGTTGGGATTATTTTTTAGAAAAAAACATTGTTTCTAGGAATGTCCTGTTTATAATCGCTTCTTTGGTCACCTTGCTTACCACAGTTGAAATACCTGACATTTCAATTATTCTTCAAACCTCTGGAAATCACCTCTCCTATCCAAGTATCAACACGGTTATGAGATTCAATATTGATTGTATCTCAGATCCATTCCTCCAAGGGTGCTGATCTTGCCTTTAATGATCTAATTACCCTTTTGTACTGTGTATTAGCACTTTAAAAGCCAGAGATGCAATTAGTATTTGTCTAGTTTCTGAATTTGGTATCATTCTATGTACTGCTGAAGTCAATCTTTGTAGGAAATCAGTGAAAATTTCTTTTGAGCCTTGCATAACTTTAGTAAATGACTCAATTTTCTTTCATACTTTTTCTTTTTTCTTTTTTTTTTTTTTGGTTTTTCGAGGCAGGGTTTCTCTGTGTAGCTTTGGGCCTCTCCTGGAACTCACTTGGTAGACCAGGCTGGCCTCGAACTCACAGAGATCCGCCTGGCTCTGCCTCCCGTGTGCTGGGATTAAAGGCGTGCGCCACCAAGCACTGAAGGCTGCTTCATGGCATAAAGCCAGGGTGTGGTCATCATATAGAGATTGCCTTTCTACATTAGCATAATCTCCCTCTCCAAGAAGTTGGTCTTGGGAGATTTCTATACCTCTAACCCTACATCGTTTTTCAATGGTCTTAGCCTCATCTTTCCACCATGTCCTCTATTGTAATTGATGACCAGCCTCCAAGACTGCTGTAACCAAATCTCTCCAGTCTTGAGGGATAACTCTATTACAAGTTGACCATGAATGTAACATCTGCTTCACAAAAGTTGAATGCATGCCATATAAGACTATCACTTCCTTGAACCTCCTCAAATCTAATGTTTCCACGGGAGTCCATTCAGCTCTTATACAGCATTGAAGTACCTTTCATTTGGTAATTCCTATAAGGTTATTGGATAAATTAAGTTTGGCTGTTTGAAAACCTTAGCTGTTTCTGTGTAACCTTATAATGTGATGCTGAGATTAGTTCTCCTTTAAATTCCTCTGTCTGGGTTTGAATATCTCTATGATCTGTTTTAATAAGTTTTTCTAAAACTTGTATGTTAGCATTCATATTAACCAACTTTTTTAGTGACAAAACAAAAACAATAAAACTGATAATGTTTATAATTGACATTATATAAATCCAATCTAAATTAATTATCCTCTCATCTAATTGTTCCATTTTCAAACATGCGTCATATAATCATACAGAGACCTAACTCTCTCCATTATAATAGCATTTCCTATTTTTTAATGTGGGGAAAAAAACCTCTCTCATTAACTAATTCCTCCCTTTAAGAATTGCCAATTGTCTCACCAAATTTGCCTATGATGATAATTCATATGTGAGGCTGACTGCTTCTGCATACAGTAGAAGCCTGAGTGGCTTTCAAGGTAGCTACCTAGGGTGGTAGCAACCTGAAGAGGGGTCCATGGAGAGCCCACAACAATCAGGAGAGAAGAAGCCAAAGAGCCAGCTGTCTGCATGGGGTAACATGTGAAAGCGGCTAACTCCTGTGGTTTTTGGAGCCCAAAAGCCTATGGAGTTTGCTGCAGATAGGCTGCAACAGAAACTTAGCCGGTGGAGTAGTGACTTCATCTGTGTTCAGCCCTGGCCTGTGCTGGTGGTTGCAAAGCCACAGGCAAGAGGCTTTTTCATGAATTTGTGTCTCACAAGTTAGATGCCAGATGTAGCAAGAATACTAATTGTTCTTCATAATAAAAGCCCAGAGCCAGATATCAGGGTAAATGCTGAAAGGTCAGTATAGGAGCTAGCCACGGGAGAGACTTCTTACCTCTATTGAATCCTCAGCCTGAAAGAGCTGAGCTCCTGTCTCTACCCTGCCTTATCACTTCCTCTCTTCACCCAACCATATCACTTCCTGTTTCCTCCTCCCAAGTGCTGGTATTAAAGGTGTGTGCCACCACTGCCTAGCTCCACATTCTGATCTCCAAGCAAGCTTTATTTATGAGAGCACAAACAAAATATCACCACAGTTACATGCCTTTTTCATTGACTCTTGCCCCATAAATATAACCTGTTCAGCCTGTATAATATTATTTGCATGTATGGTTTTAGGCCTGATAATTTGATGTGGGATAACCAATCAGTGTGTCTCTCCCACAGAATGACTATTTATCACATTCCCAGCATTCTTTACTTTCATGTATTTCTGTAGGGTTGAGACCTCAGTTCTCTCGCTGTACTTTAAATACATTAACAAAAGGAAAATCATGCCAAATACTAGAAACCAAATCAACTACTCAGGGCTAGTAAAATCCTGGGTCTTGGAAAAGAACTAACAATTTTACTATAGCAGCAATTTCTTAACTACTTTCTGAATACTTGTCCTTATACCCACAAATAAATGTAGTCCCTATCCCAGAGTTTCTCAGCCTTTAGGTCTCAATCCCTAGTGGTCAAATAGCCTTTTCACAGGGGTCTCCTAAGACGATCAAAAAAACCAGATATTTGTATTACAATTCATAACAATAGCAAAATTACAGTTATGAAGTAGCAACAAAAAAATTTCATGGTTGGGGGTCACCTCAACACGAGGAACTGTTTTAAATGGTTGAGGCATTAGGAAGGTTCAGAACCACTGGCTTATCCTTGAGCAAAGAAAGTTCTCTTTGCAACAGACAAAGACAATTACAGAAAACTACAACCAAATGCAAAATGCACAGTTATGGAGCCCAATCCCAATGGATACATCTACAAAGTACTCAAGCAGCTAAGGCTCAGGAAACATTGAAGAGTGATGGAAAGATTTTAAGAGCCAGAGGATGGGGGAGTTTGCATTGAGGCTTTGTCTCCTAGGAATGTCAGCAGCTTCATCTATGAAGTCTCACCAATGTGACTGCCTGAATAGGAGCTGAACAAGGACAACAAAGACATGCCAAAGTGGACAAAGGAAAAATTATCTTTTCTTATCTGGCAACATCCTGGGTAGACTTCTTTCCATAGACAGGTTAAATGATTTGGGAGTATAGTGACAGTAATTGGACTGGAGTTTTCATTAAGCTGTGTTTGTTCACATTTAGTGGCTTAAAGTAGATTTCAAAACCATGTAAATAACTCCTGATAGAAAAGAAATAAAAAAAACATCTCTCAAGTGAGCTCCTCAAGGTTTTTTCTAAGTTATAGCAGAGTTTGTTTGCTTCCTTTATGCTATTCTGCAATGCCTATAGGTTTTTGGGTCCACTGAACAGGATATACTCTGTTTGTGCCAGCTTGCCAAAAGAGTTAGGTTCACTTAACGTGCTTCCAAAATTTGAAACTAGGTCATTTTCTACTCGATGAATATTTCTAAGTTCTCTGAAGAAAAGTACAGGCAGAATTGCACCCTCTCCCAAATTCCTTGGTTGAAGTCTTAACCCCAGTAACTCAGAATGTGACCTTATTTGGAGAAATGCTTTTTTGTTTATTTGTTTGATTGCTGTGTGTGTATGCACTTTTTGTATATGTACATGTTTGCATATGCATGTATGTATGTGGTTGTGCCTCACATATGGGGGGTTCTTTTGGAGGCCAGAGATTCACATTGGCTGTCTTGTTTCACTGATCCCCCTATTACTGCCTGAGATGAAGTCACACTGGACCTCAATCTCACTCATCAGGCAAGACTGTTGGACAGTGATCCCTAGAGCTCCTCCTGGCTCTGCTTTCCCAGAACTGGGAGTACAGCAAGTTAGCCTTCTCCATAGATGCTGAGGCTCCAATGTCAGGTCGTCTTTCTTGTAAAATAATACTTTACAGGCTTGCCATCTTCCTGGCCTCTATATTTACATGGTAGTTAAAAAATTAATGATGTTAAAATGAGTTCAAGACAGTGAGACCTCATTCACCTTATCAGTATGCTGTTAAAATGAGACAAATTTGGAGATGTAATGGTAAAAATCCCTGATTTTTATTTATGGCTTTTAGAGATATGTTGCAACAATTTCTCTTGTTTAAACCACAGACTTTGTAGTGCTTTGCTATTGTAGCTCTAGAGAATGTATACAATGTGCTTGCTTCCTATATTCCCTATAATAAGGTTTATTCTTTTGAAAAATATATTATAAATGATTGTAGTAGGGGTTTATTTGCTTGTGTCATCTTCTTTGATGATGTTAAGAGGATACTTGATATCCCATACAGATATTATTTTTTTCTGATTAGTATACCCATCCTTTATCTGATTTTGGAAACAGCAGGTAGCAACTTTAAGGTAACAATTTTCAGAGAATTACCCAATGCTCAGTGAGAACGTATTGATCTAGAAGTTAAGCAGAGTTTGCCTTGAGGACAGACCTTATCCAGCGACTGATTGACACAAAGTACTAACTGAGTTCCCATTTTGCTCAAGAGGAAACCAGCTCTGGTAGAATCCGGCCCCAGGACTTCTTCACAATGTTGTGTAGGAACCATCAATTTCCAGGTGAGAACACACCAGTGCTGAGTTTCCTTCTGCATTTCTCATTCTGATTTTTTTTACTCACATCTGTATTGAATGTAACATTCTCTCCAATAAACCATCGGTACCAGAATATTAAGTTCAGTCTGTTTCTTGGTAACTTCATATCAGGAACAAACTTTAGACAAACATTACAATCATTTTGTAAGATTTGGAAGTTATTAGAGTAATCTCTATCAAGTTTTTAGTTCATTATGTTATGAGTGTTTTACTTTGTAAAATTAGAAAATAATCACTTACATGCAGATAAAGTGAGCAATATGTTTAAGATACTTAAATGACATCATTGGTTTAATTAAGATAGGAAAAGTGGATCTCTGCATCCGGTTCCCTCAGTCGTTGGATGAGATTTCTTGCACGACAATTAGGGTATTTGGCCATCCTATCACCAGAGTAGGTCAGTTTGGGCTTTCTCTCACCCATTGCCAGTAGTCTATTGTGGAGGTATCCTTGTGGATTTCTGTGGACCTCTCTAGCACTTTGCTTCTTCCTATTCTCATGTGGTCTTCATTTATCATGGTCTCATATTTCTTTTTCTCCCTTTCTGTTCTTGATCTAGCTAGGATCTCCAACTCCACTAAGCTCTCTTTCCCTCGAACCTTGCCCTTCATTACCCCCACTCACGTCCAGGTTGTCCATGTAGATCTCATCCATTTCTCTGTCATTGGGCGATCCCCGTGTCTTTCTTGGGGTCCTGTTTTCTAGGTAGTCTCCCTGGTGATATGAGTAGCAGTCCAGTCATCCTTGCTCCACATCTAGTATCCTCCTATGAGTGAGTACATACCATGTTTGTCTTTCTGAGTCTGGGTTACCTCACTCAGGATGATTTTTTCTAGATCCATCCATTTGCTTGCAAACCTCGTGATGTCATTGTTTTTCTCTGCTGAGTAGTATTCCATTGTGTATATGTACCACATTTTATTTATCCATTCTTCAGTTGAAGGGCATCTAGGTTGTTTCCAGGTTCTGGTTATTACAAACAATGCTGATATGAACATAGCTGAGCAAGTGCCCTTGTGGTATGATTGAGCATTCCTTGGGTATATGCCCTAAAGTGGTATAGCTGGGTCTTAGGGGAGATTGATTCCTAATTTTCTGAGATAGCACCAAATTAATTTCCAAAGTGGTTGTACATGCTTGCATTCCTACCAGCAGTGGAGGAGAGTTCCCCTTGCTCCGCATCCTCTCCAGCATAAGCTGTCTTCAGTATTTTTGATCTTAGCCATTCTGACAGGTGTAAGTTGGTATCTCAGAGTCATTTTGATTTGCATTTCCCTGATGATTAGGGGCCCCAGGTGGAGCTCCCGGAGTCCAATTGGCAAGAAAGAGGAGGGTTTGTATGAGCAAGAATTGTTGAGAGCCAGATTGGAAAAAGCACAGGGACAAATAGCCAAACGAATGGAAACACATGAACTATGAACCAATATCTGAGGAGCCCCCAACTGGATCAGGCCCTCTGGATAAGTGAGACAGTTGATTAGCTTGAACTGTTTGGGAGGCCCCCAGGCAGTGGGAATGGGACCTTCCTTAGTGCATGAGCTGGCTATTTGGAACCTTGGGCTCATGCGGGGACACTTGGCTCAGCCTGGGAGGAGGGGACTGGACTGGCCTGGACTGAATCTACAAGGTTGAGCTGAATACCCAGGGGAGTCTTTGCCCTGGAGGAGATGGGAATGGGGGATGGGCTGGGGGAAAGGCGGGGGGGTGGGGAGGAAGAAAAGGGAATCCGTGGTTGATATGTAAAATTAAATTTAATTATAAAATAAAAAAATACAACATAAAAAAGATAGGAAAAGTGGTAGTGCTAAGATTAAACTATTTTTGGAAACACTGTCAAAGTATTTGAAGTTTAGATTAGATTTCTATTTATATGCCAAAATTTTGAGAAACCCAACTTATATATTCTACCTCATGTCTCCATTATTGAATAGCTATCAGCTTGACATTTCTGAAGGTAAATTAATCACTTTTAAAACAAGGTTCATCTAATAAAGCATCATAGTCTTTTCTTCCGTATTAGGGAAGAAATATAGTACATATTAAGATGAATGATAGTTTAGTAATATATAATTCTGGCCAATCTCTGACATTGTCAATAGTAATGAAGCTCATGATGTTGTTTCACAAATTTTCACATTTCTTACAGTCCTTAACCTCAAACATCCCTAATCTAAGCAATTACTTTCCTTAGGCATTGCTGATAGTTGTCAAATAATCCTCAAGTTTTGACAGCTGACATGAAGTAAATGTTCCTGTTTGTTATATTTATGGTGTTTTGAAAAGAAAGGTAAAGTTCTTTGGAATGTTCCTTTTAGTTATTTCTACTATATGGGTTCATTTGAATTCAATGTCTTAAACAGATTTCAAGGTGTTTTCCTAGTCAACAAACTATCATCTCTTGGAATGGTCACTTTGTTCAGGACTTCTGACTGTTAAGTTTGTGTCATGAGAGCCCAATCTAAAGACAATGCTCTGAAAGCAGGGATGCCTATTTGAGTTCCTAACGTTAGAGGGATAAAATTGAATTTGGAGTGGTATATTAAATGAGAGGGCAATAAGTAACTTGTGAAAAATGTAAAGGTCTTCTCAACCCTGAGAACCAAGTCACATGGCTTTTTGATGCTTTACTGTGTATTGGTGTGTGGCAGGATTTACACGTTTTGCATTTATCCTTCTCCTTTGATGGTCAGAAAAGGTGATTGTGAATTATATATACCAAAGAAGAAAGAGGTAAAAGTTTTGAACTTTGCGTACCAGAGAATACTAATCAGGAAAAGTGCCACACATATGGGGTGCCTTTCTTAAATTTTCTGTTTGCTGCTTCTTTTGTTTTGTTTAACTGTGTGGGAATTTTCATCTTATTTGTAAACTAAAATTCATAATTAATTAGCAATATATTTTGATAACAGTTAAAATAAATGTGAAGAAAATCCAGACACAATAATAAGCAATGACAAAATACAAATAATTTGAAAGAGTATAAACTACAAACAAACAATCCCATCACATTTTCAGTGTATTGAAAAGTCAATCTTCTGGTTGATAATTTCTGATGCAGAGTTGATCATATAAGGCTGTTTATTGTTCTTATAGATAAATAGAACTGACATAAAATTCCTTTATGTTTACTTTTATGAAATTATAATATTTTGACTTGTTCTCGCTTCAGGTTTCTATTTCCCATAGTACCTCAGCTGCTGTAGATATCACAAGATTTCTGTACTTTTTTACTGCTCCAAATAACACTAATTATTTTTATGACTTTTCAAAGTATATTTCTACTTTTAAATGTTTTTCAGCACTTTGAAAGGAATTCTGGAGAAAACAAACATTTTATATATGCTTGAAAATTAATATATATATATATATATATATATATATCATGACAGCTCTTAGTGATTGTTCCTCTCTGTAGAGAATAAGACAATATGTTTAAAATGGTTAATCAATATAGTCAATAATTTGCTGAGTTGTCTAATATCTTCTTGAAATCTTCACCATGGAGGTTTACCTATATTTTCATATGTATTTTGTCCTGCACCCACACAATTACTACACTCATATCACACATGAAAATTGATATTTCTTAAAATTAGCTAAGCTATTTGGAATGTAATTCTTTATCTTTGCCCTTCTGGCAGTGAAAAATAATATGCTGGATAATATCTTGATGAGAAAAGAACATAAAGATGACATTTCAGTTTTTCTTAAATTATTTCTCTAACTATATGTATTCATCTTGAAGAATGGCTGCAATGGCATCAATTGTATATATTGTTTTGCCCCAAGGGGGAAGAAACAAATCAGTGAATCTGTGAAGCACACACAATTATAGAAACAATTGCCCTGCTCAAATGAATGATGTTGATATCAGCTTTCAAACTCATCCCTCCAATCTCTTTTATTTATAGAAACCACAAAAGTTTTAATGATGCTCTGAGATAAAACATCACTCTCCAATCTACAGAGCAATTATATTGTCAAGTGATATCTTTGATCATAGAAAACTAAATGCAGGATCATGGTTCAATATGTTTTAAAACTTAAAAATTCTACTGATTTGTGCCTACAAAACAAAAAAGTTTCATTTGTTATTGGAGATTTAGACAGAGAATGCTTTCCTGACAAAAATGAGAATATCCCTTCTCCTATCTTCCTTAGTAATGGAACTGTGGAGGACAAAGGACAAGTACACAGGTAAGTTTTCGGTTGAAGTAGATGGATTCATATAAAAGTACTAGGGTGTGGCCTATAGTTGCAAAAGTAGATAATAATCTGGATGTTCTCTTAGTTGATATGTGATCAGAGGGTGATAATACAACAGAGAGAAGTCTGTAGGAATGAAGGGAATGCTGAGTCTTTGTAATGAAGAGAACTGATACCATTAGTACTTACTATGAGAAATTATAAAGTCTTCTGAACACAAGCCCCTTTCCCCTAAAAGAATAAGGATCAGAAAGAAGAGATCTGCACAAAATCATAGGAACAAGACGACTGTGGAGAATAAATTGTATACAAATCTCAGGAATTCTAAGTGTTTATCAAATAATGATTTTTGTGCATATAAAGTCAAAATATTGCTTAGCTAATATTTTGGTAAGTATTTTAGGATGTGGTTTAAATAAAGATTCAACAGAATCTAGGAGATTTGGAATTTCAGAAATTAACACAAATATTAAATTTAATAAATATGTAAATGATAATAAATTATTTGCTAACTATACTAAAAAAATTAGGAACATTACTGTTGTTCTGAATGAGTATTTTTTTATTTTCCACTAATTTGATTTTACCAGTTTGTTTAATTGAATATGTCCTCTGAGAAAGTTACAGCTTAATAAAATATTAACAATTTGTCCCCACTTCAATAAAAAATATTTTATCTAGTTTAGACTCTTCAGTAGCAATTGCTTCTTCCTTAACACCTAAATGTGTTTTAGTCTGGGTTTTGAGCAGGGTTCTAGTGGATTTCCATTTAAGGCAAAATCTTTTTGTAATAAATGTTTTTTCTTGCTTGCTAACAGTATTCTCTCTCTCTCTCTCTCTCTCTCTCTCTCTCTCTCTCTCTCTCTCTCTGTGTGTGTGTGTGTGTGTGTGTCTGTGTGTGTGCTTATACATGAGCCACAAAACATCTGGGGAGGACAATTTGTTCCACTGTTCTACTATATGGGTTCTAGGTATCAAACTCAGGTCTGCTAATCCAACTCTCTGACACTTGTTACCTTTTTGTTGAATTTTCTTTTGTTCTTTTCAATTAAGTTTGTTGTTTGACAATTTCATGCCTGTATATAATATATTCTAGATACCCTTCTTCCTATGTCTTCGTGTCTCCTTCCCATTTCTATCATACCTCACATCTGCCCTAAAAGTACCTTCCAAGATTAATAACTTTTGGTCTTATTTTATGACTAATTTAATTTATCTTACATGGCCTATGGGGCCATTGATTGGAACTATTCACTGGAGCCTGTTGGGGTCAGCAATGGGTACACAATTAAAGAACTTATCTCCTTCTTCTTGATTCTATCAGTAGCAAATACCTCAGCAGTGAGGTGAAGAGCCTCTGAGCCCTTCTTCCATTCTCTTTTCCTGATTCTTGATGGGCCTATTCTTATGTGGTCAGTCAGTACAAGTATCTGTAGCTACTCTGGATTCCTCATTGTTGTGCTTTCCTCTTGCTCAAATGATGCCATTCCATACCCTTCTCCCTATCTTCCAGCTCCTACACTCCTTCCCCCCTCTCTTATTCATGTTCTTTGACCCTGAAAGGGGATATTATAAATATCTTTTAGAGCTGATCATTAATCTACCTTTTAGCACCTTGTACAGCAATGATTTTCTGTTTTCATCACCACTTAGTAAAAAGAAATTTCTCTGATTTAGGTTGAGAGTGGCATTTGTCTATTGATATTAAAAAGTATTTAAAAGGCAGCTTGATGCTGTTAAATTACCTAAACAACAATATCCAGTTCCCCCATAGAGCTTATGATCTCACCCAATGAAAGATTTTAACCAGGTCTGCCATACCAAACATGAATTTGATGCCTGTGGAATTAGTCTCAAATCTAATCATACAGCAGTTCGTTGCCTCCCCCTCTTGATAGTGAAACCTCGCATAAGTACATACATCTTACCTAGCAGGTTGATTTGGTAGTTCCTGGTGTTCAGAACTAGGTAAGATAATTAATGTGTTTTATTTCCCAGCAGCCTACATAACACCTTCTAAGACTATGAAAGCTAGCCAATAAGGGGTAATCTTCCAGTTCAGTTCTCTTACATTTCTCTATACCATGCAACCAAGGTATAAGATATCCTCAGCAATAGGGTCTTTTCATCTAGGTGTACTAGAAAACCAAGGGGTCATACAAGTTACTCTATTATTTGTGTATGGTTTGATAGCTTGGGAGGCTCCCTAATCAACAAAACATATGGTGGTATATACCACTCTTAGTACTATTTTGTTTGCTTGTTTCATAACTCATGGCTTCAAGGAGGTACTTTTTCCATCCCTGAAGGGATGGAAATTTTATTAATTCTTTGAGTATTTCATACAATGTATTTTGATGACATTCACCCTTCCTCTTCCTTTTCCCAAACCTATCTTTCATATCACTCCTTCCAAACCCACCGAACTTTGTCTGTTCTTCTTTATTTTTCTTAAGCCATTAAAAATGTCTGTGCTGACCAGAATTTCTTGAGTATCCCTAGAGCATGTTTAAACCCACCAGAGCCCTCCTCTCCCAGTAACTATAAATTACCAATAACTCTTCTGATAGGAGTGGGGACTTCATGCCCATTCTCCAAGCTGGGATTTTGTCTTATTTGAGCTTGCATGGGTCTTGTGTATGCTGTCTCAACTGCTTTAAATTAATATGTGTAGCTGTCCTGCTGTGTTTGTAAAACCATGTTTCCTTGTAGTCATCTGATATCTCTGCCTTTTACAATTTTTCTACCCCTCCATCTGCAGTGATCCATGACTCCAGGAAGGATAGGGCATGTTATGTCCCATTTGAGGCTAAGAATTAACTCATAGTCTTTTATTCTCTTCCCTTTAACCAGTTGTGAGTCTCTGTATTAATCACCATGTACTACTAAAAGAAGTTTCTTTCATGGGGGTTGACAGATATGCTATTCCATAGGTACAATGATAAGTCACTGGTAGTCAATTTCTATGTCCATTTAGAAGAATTATAGTAGTAAGTATGCTCCTAGGGCCTATAATCTATCTAACTATGTGTTCTTGGTCACAACAGTGGTGCTAAATATGGGTGTGAACTTGTGGAGTGGGCCTTAAACCCAATCAGAAAGTTATTGATTTCTCCCAGGTTTTAATTTTTACTATAAAATAGTAGGTTTCAATATAGCTTTTTATATCACCTTTATTTTGGTTTGATAAAAATCTCATATTAATAACAAAGGGTAGTTATATCCATCCACATGTTATAATTACATCATTTTATTATGAAAATTTAGAAATATTCTATTTTCAAAAGATAAAATTACTCAGGATAATTTTGATGAGATCCTGAAAAAAGCAGTGTAAATGAATTCTACATGAAAATGTTAAAATGTCTCCAGAAAAGAAAATGAAAAAAGAAAAAGAAAACTTTGAAAACCAATTAAGAAACAAGAAAAATGAAAAATAACAAGTATATATTATAAGTAATTGAAGTGAAATAATATTAATTCTACAATGAGTAGCTAAAATTTCAGGTATTTTAAAAAGTGGATGTCAGATTAAAGATCAGTTCATTATAGAACATGCCTTATAACAAAACCCTAGAATTGTAGATTTCATACAAAAAGCAGAATTCTAAAAGTTCTAATAATTACTTTCTAAATGGAAGAAAGAATTAATGGGAAAGCATCTATGCATTTTTTATTTTCTTTCTATCTAGAATATAGTAGAAATGAATATATTACTGTTTCTTTAAGCTCTGATTCAGGTACTCACTTTTAAATTTTTATCCAGTTTTCTATATACAGAAAGAGATGAGCACAACCAGAGCCACATTTGTGGTTTAAAAGGGAGTAAAATCTTAGGAAAGAAATACTTGTGATACATCCCCAACGCTAATGTCTCATGTAAATAAGAAACTTGAAAACACAAAATTTTTCAGCAGTCAGTGTGACAGAAACTTTCCTGTCCAAACAAGAACAGAAAGAGTTGAGCTAGTATGTATAATGTGCATATTTAGATAAAGATGAAGCAAACTAAAATATGAAAGATTTCCAGAAATGTTCCTTCACACTGTAGGGAAATTTAATAGGAATCTGAATTTGATAAGAAATTAGCTCAAATATTAAAACACAAGTATATTTACAAATATCACTTTCATAACAGTATGGTATGATGTAATTTCAGTGAATATTGATGACAAAAATAAAGTGATTAATGTTAGGACATGAGACAGTAGGGATTGTATGATGGCTTGGTGAATAAGAATGCCTTCTCTGCAAGCATGAGGACCTGATTTGGATTTCCCAGCATTCACATAAGAGCTAGACCTGGTCCTAAGTGGCAATAACTCAGCATTAAGAGGCAGAAACAATAGGATTCTACAAGCACACTGGCCAGCCAGCCTAGCCAATACAGTGAGCTTCTGGATTAGTATGAGACCCTGTCTCAAGAAGATAAGACAGAGAGTGATAGAAGAAGACACTAGGTGCCCTGTCCTGGCATCTACATGTACATATGTAGATACAAGTACCTGTACACTTAGGTGCATACAGCACATAAACTACACTACAACACACACATATACATACACACAGGGAGGGAGAGAGGATAGGGGGAGATCAGAAAATAAATATGGAGAGCAAAGATATAAAAATTGCAAGGTATGAAGATTATTTTTAATTTTCAACTTGACACAATATAGAATAACCTGGAAAGAGAGTCTCACTGATGGAATATCTAAATGAGGTTGGCCTATGTAGCATGAATCTTAGAGAGTCTTATTAATAAAATCAAACCTGAGCCAGGTATTGGAGTGAACACTGGAAGGTCAGAGAGACAGAATAAGCCACAGCTATCTCACCTCGCCGGATCCTCAGCTGGTCTTGTTTCCTCAGACTGGAGGCCTCTGAGTCTTCATCCAGAATGGGTCTCAGCTGAACTGCTGCTAGAAGCCTGAAAGCTTAACCAGCCCAATGCTTCTCCAGGCCAAATGCCTAACCAGGCCAAATGCTTCTAGTTTCTGGTCCTCACGCCTTATATACCTTTCTGCTTTCTACCACCACTCCCTGGGATTAAAGGCTTGCTTTCTGAGATTAAAGGCATGTGTCACCATGCCTGGCGGTTTCCAATGTGGCCTTGAACTCACAGAGATCCAGAGGGATTTCTGTCTCTGGAATGCTAGGATTAAAGGTGTATGCTACCACTGACTAACCTCTGTTTAATACTGTGGCTGTTCTGTCTCTGACCCCAGATAAGTTTATTAAGGTACACAATATTTTGGGGAACACCATACCACCACAGGCCTGTGAGCATGTCTTTAAAGGATTATCTTGATTATTCTCGTTGACATGGGAAGATACATCCATTTGAGGTGGTACCATTTTGGGGCAGGGAATTCTGGATTGTATTAATTGAGTTAGTATGCTGAGTGCTAGTATGCAAGAATCCATTAACTCTTTTCTCTCTTCTCTTGACTGTGAATGTGATGTAAATTTTCTAAGTATGTGCAGCTATGACTTCCCTCATATGATAAACTTTAACCTATAATTAATAACTATAATAAACACTTTCTCCCCTAAGTTGCTTTTGGTGGATTATATTATCACAGCAACAGGAAACAAAACTAAGACAAATGGAATATATGAAAAGGTGTCTTATGGTTTCTATTGCTGTGAAGAGACACCGTGACCACAGCAGTTCTTGCTAAGGAAAACAATTAATTGGGCTGACTTACAGTTTCAAAAGTTTAATCCATTATCACATAAGTAGGAAGCATTACAGCATGCAGGCAGACATGATGTTGGAGAAATAGCTTAGCGTTCTACATATGGATCCTTGAGCAACAGGTAGGCAAAGTAAGCCACTAGGCCTGGCTTGAGCTTTGGTGACCTCAAAGCCCACCTCCAGTGTTCCTCTAAAAAGGCCACACCTCCAATAATGTCATTCTGTGTGAGTCTATGGAGGCTATACCTATTCAAACCATCACATTCCATTCCCTGACTGCCCCCCATCAGCTTGTAGCCATAACATAATACAAAATGCATTTAGTCCAACTTCAAAAATCCCCATAGTCTATCACAGTCTCAACAATGTTTAAAATCCAAAGTCTCTTCTGAGATTCATGCAGTCTCTTAACTTCAATCCCCTATAAAATCAAATCAAAAAGCATATCACATACCTCCAACTTGTAATTACACAGGATATATATTACCATTACAAAATGGAGAAAAGGGAGGACATTGAGGAAATACCGGACAAAAGCAAGACTGACCACCAGCTAGGCAAAAACTCTGCATCTTCATTTCTGATGTCAAAGTACTCTTCAGATCTCCAACTCTTTTCAGCTTTCCTGACTACAACATATTTATTTCTCTTGGGCTGGTTCTACTCCCTGTTAGCAAATTTTCTTGACAGGCATCCCAACACTAAGGCGTCTGCAACATCTTAGGGTCTCCAAGGCAATCCAGGCTTCAACTTCACTGTTTCATATGATGGCCTCTCTGGGCCTTCATGCATGGACACTCCTGCCACACATCTTGCTTTAGTGGCTTTCCTTGGTCATGGAGGAAGATTCCATAACCGCTTTCTTCTATCCTTGACTTCAGAACCACATGGCTGAAAATGCCATGTTCTGCTCCTTACTGAAACTGGAACATGGTGCCTCTTTTCAATTACATTTCCATCAGCTTTCCATTTTCCATGGTTTCCTTCACTGTAGAAGCTTGGCTGTTCTGGAACTCAATCTGTAGACCAGGCTGGCCTTACATTTAGAGATCTGCCTGCCTCTGCCTCTGGAATGCTGAGATTAAAGTCATGTACCACAACACCTGACTCTAAGCCTTTCTTCAATCCTTTTTCTTTTCTTTTTTTTTCAAGATGGGGTTTCTCTATGTAGTTTTGATGCCTATCCTGGATTTTGCTCTGTAGACCAGGCTGGCCTGAAACTCACAGAGATCCACCTGCCTCTGCCTCCTGAGAGCTGGGATTAAAGGCATGTGCCACCACCACCTGGCTTTCTTCAATCCTTTTTCATAAATTGGGAGCTTAACTGGGCAGGATCTTGCCCTGAGGTTACCACTCCTTTTATTCCATTTCTTCTTATTATTTTTTTATCTTGAACACAAGACTTAGATTCACTCTACCTCCTGGTGCCCCCTTTCTCCTCAATCTGTACATTTTGTATTCTAACTTGCTCAGCTTGCTCGTTTTCATTATAATTATAAGTAAGAACACTAGTAACCACACAACAGAGTCTGTACTAGGCTGTTTTGGGATTTTCTCTGCCAATGCAATTAATCCAAATCTCTTCACTTTAGCCTCAGGCAGACTTTTCAGACAAGGGCAAAAGGCAACCACACTGTTCACCCAAATATCACATGACTTATCTCTCTGCAGCATACTAAAACTCTTCTCTGATATCTCTTGAACCAGGCCCCAACAGTTCAAATCACCCTCAGCACCATTGTATTCCATGTTCCTACTAGTTTGACCCATTAAGCAACAGTTAAAGGATTTCACTCCTTTCCTAAACCAAAGACCCCAAAACGTGGTCAGATCTAACACAAAAATACCTGAGTCCCCAATAAGAAGACCAACTTCTTAGTTAAGGTTTCTATTGCTGTGAAGAGACACCATTGTTGTATTTTGAAAGTAGCGTGAAGGACTCAAACCATCCAACAAGGCCCAAGTGGGAGGTTTATCGAGGGGAAGGGAGAAAGGGGGCACAGAAGAGGACAGAGAAGGAGGCAGAGACTGATACCTCAGGACAAGAGGGAAGAAAGAGAGAAGAGACAAATGGTGTGGCAAGGCCTGTCTTTTATAAGGAAACATAGCAAATGCACAACAGGCGGTGCTCTTAGTGGCTGCAGCTGAGGATATATCCCGTCAGGACCCTAAGGGCAGGTCAGTAAAGATGCCTAAATGTTAATATTCCTCTCTTTTTTTATTATAAAATGGTGAAGTGTTAGAAAGAGGTAGCAGGTGGAGCAGGGATGGGGGCACTGTGTTCTCATGACTGCTTCCTGCTGGCCTAGGGGGCATTGGTCATCTTTAGGGGACATGAGAAAGCTGGGGTGCTGACCACATCCTGGGATAGCTGGCTGTTTCACTTCACTGTCAAGGCTCGCTGGAACTGTCTGGTGCAGATTGGACTTGGCAAGATGCTGTTCAAGGTGGATCCAAGTTGTCTCCCTTGAGATCACAAGAAATCATGATGAGGTCACCAGACAATATGGAGGAGAATCACATGGTTGCTGTTACTAGTTACATGCACAAACACACAGAATTAAACAGAAATAGATTAAATAGAAAGTGAGAACCGGTGTGTGCTGAACAAGATGAAGCTGGCTTCTCCATCTCTGACTGGTCTTGGAGCAAAGAAAAAGAAAGAAAGTGGAGAATTCTTTCTCAGGTCCCCAACTGTCCAGTCCAAGGAATGGCCAATGGGTCTCCAAAAGAGATCACAATGGGAGCAAGGATGTGTATGACACAGTTCCCAAGGATGAGGCAGAGAGAAGAAGCTCCAAAAGCCTGAATGTTCTGGCATCCCAGGGATCAAGGGAGGATCAGATTAAATGTGCACAAGCTGCACATATGCTGTCATGCAAGAATAGGGGATGAGGGTTAAGAGCCCAAGAGAGACACAATCAGTCGCCTGGTACCAGGACTTTGAGAAATGAAGCCTCACATCTAGTGGAATGGTCAGAGTCAGGTGGCCCCACCAGAGACCCAGTTGTTGGTATTGAATTGAAAGCAAAGCTGTCTGTGAATGAAAAAGCAGATTTGTTGCAGGTAGAAGAGAGTAAATCAGAAAGCAGATTTGTTGCAGGTGAAAGAGATCAGATCTGCTGCAGGTAGAGTGTGAAGTGAATACCTTAGGCGGACCCTGTCAAGGTGTGCCACTAAGCAAACATGCCACACACAACAGTTAGTGCAAAAGGTTTATTGGGAGGGGAGAGCCAAAAGTGAAAGAGTAAAAGAGTGAAGGAGTGAAGACCATGTCAGAGAGGGGACTTGGGAGAGGCAGACAGATGAGAAGGAAGAGAAGTGAGAGAGAAAAAAGTGCTTTAATGTAGAGAAAGGGGAATCCCATTCCATATTCCCAGTAACTCACAGTAGTCATAAAGGTTCCAAAAATATAGTATGGTTCCTATGGATGAGAGAGGCAAAAGGAGTTATTGCAGCCTGTAGTCATGGGTGTCATGGGAAGACCAAAAGAGGACCAAGCCATTCACAGGGCCATCACCACATTCAACAGGGTCAGGCTTAGCCTGGCTAAGCCAAAGGAGACTCTGTGCCTGGTACAAGTTCTTTTGTAGAGGCTAGAAGGCGAGGATAAAAATTGATCTCTAAGAGGAATCTCATCCACAGGAAAAGGTCAAGAATCATGTCACAAGCCAAAAGGACCTAAAGTACCTATGGGATTATAGACAGCTCCAGAGGGAGCATATTAACCCAGTTGAAACTTACACAATTGCCATTGGTGAATGGGGTGATAAGCAATCAGTGAGCTAGAAGGTGAGTCTGTTGCAGGTGAACTAGAGATGAGGGATATGGTCCCAGTGTGGCTCAGACCATGATCGGGAGCACAGGCCCCAGAAGAGCCTATCCAAGTCATGGCACCTAATGTTTTATTTTAAAAGTGGTGCCAAGGAGTCAAATCATACAACAGGGCCAACATGGGAGGTTTATTGAGGGGAGGGAAGAAAAGGTGCAAAGAAGGGGGCAGAGAAGTGGACAGAGACCAGTCCCTGGGGACAAGAATGAAGGAAGAGAAAGAGTCAGGAGGTGGGGCAAGGTATGAAGACCCACAGAGGTTTCCTAGTGAGATCTGTGCTTGCCTTTCCCAGCATGGCTGCGTAGGGGAGTGATTGGGCCATAGGTATGGTTACCAGGTGTTTGGAATGGTCTACTACTGTAGAATAATGCTTTGGTACACTGGTTTAATAAAATGCTGATTGGCCAGTCGCCAGGCAGGAAGTATAGGCGGGATAAGCAGACAAGGAGAATTCTGGGATGAAGAAGAGCAGAGTTAGGAGACACCAGCCTGCCGTCCAGAGAGCAGCATGTAATGGCACACAGGCAAAGCCACGGAACATGTGGCAACATATAGGTTAACAGAAATTGGCTGTGTTTAAGTGTAAGAGCTAGTCAATGGTAGGCCTGAGCTAATGGCCGAGCAGTTTTAATTAGTATAAGCCTCTGTGTGTTAATTAACACCAGCCGGGACACAGGAAAACTTCAGCTACAGTCTACACTTGCCTGTGCAGTATGCTTTGATCTAACAATGAGGAGGTCTTTTGCCCCACCCCTTGACATTGTTATAAAAAGCCCTTTTGAAAAGATAGAAGGGGCTGGTAGAATTTGATCTAGGTCCTCCCAAAGCTGTACTGTGTTTCTGTTTGTCTCCTCTCTGTTATTTTTCTATCTAAAAGTTTCTTATTCCTATCTCCTCATAGGAACCCTTTAAAAGGTGATCTCCCACAGATAGTGCCCTAAACAGGGACTTAGGTTGAGGGACCCCCACAGATGAAGCCAGAACTAGGGACTTGGGTGCAGAGGATAGTAAGTGAGAGTAGGATATCCCCATGGCAGCAGTTGGACATGTGCAGTTAAGAATTATGAAAAGGTTAGGCAGTGGTATTTTATTCTTTGGGAGCAAAAATTGTATATATAAAAAGTAGACTGCAGCAAGTTTTTCTCTCTGTCTAAGTTTCTTTCTTTCTCTCTCTCTTAATTTCTATCCATAAAATTAGGAAAAATTATAGGTTTAGGTATAGGAATATTGTGCAGGAATAAACTTAGGGTAAGAAATAGTAAGCAGATGTTTCTATATGCACTTGTAGAAAGTTTGAAAACTTGGGGAGTTAAGGTAGAACCACAACAAGTACAGAGGTTCTTGGAGTTCATAGAGGAACTGTGTTCTCCAACTATGAGACTCTGGATGCAGACTCCTGGGGGAAAGTCAGAGTTGAAATGCAAAAATATTATGTGGAACATGGGCCGGAAAAAAATTCCTGTAGAAGCTTGTGGCCTGTGGGCATTAATTCGGTATGGCTTAGATTTAAGCCCTGAGTGGCAGGGAGAATTTTCTCTGAGGCAGATGTGGCCAAGACAAAATCCTTCACTCTGCTAGCATTGCTGCTGGATGAGAACACTTTTACAACATTGTTTAATCAGGGTCAGTTCCCTCTTGGCCATGGAGCCAAATTTAAGGAACATAAGTCTTGGGATGAGACAAGGGAGGAACTAAAGGGCTTGAAAAACTTAGTAATTTCTCTTTCTCAAAAACTGGAAGCTCTTTAGTTCTCTTTTCCTTCAGTAGGGGCAGAATTAGACTCACCTGAGGGATCATCTATCAGAATGAAAAAGCCGCCCATAATTGCCCTGGCACAAAAACCTCCCAGAACATGACAAACCCTTGATGATAGTCCTGTATTCTCCCTTCAAGCTGGTATTAGAAACACAGCTAGCAGAGGGGCAGAGGCACAGAGGAGGTGTGGCTGCTATGGGATGCTTGGCTGGGCCTGGTGGCAGGAGAAGAGCATGGCACTCCTAATGTAGGCCCTTAGCTGAGGCAGCAGCATCAAGGACTCTGCATCTTGGGGGAGGGGACAAGCAGGGATAATGGGGATCAATTGGGAGAGGATCTTTCTGAAAAGGCTCTTGTTGCAAGGATTTTCATCAGACAGTGCCAGGTGGGGAGTTTAATTGAGGCAGTACACCTGTCAAATGGTAATGCAGGTGTCCTAAGGTGAGCTCAGGGAGGACAGAAACCTTCTGTGGAACAGAGTGGAAGAGGTACAAGGCTTTCAAGTGTTCCCCATAATTTAACAGCAAGACACCCAGGGAAATATCATACAAGTGCATGTTCCAATTCCTTATCAACAACATAAGTTAAAAATGGTTTTCTGCTGATACAGCCCAAATCACCAGCCAAAATGCCACTTTTTTCCACAAGCTTTGCTTAACTCCCAGGGACTGGAAACAGATGACCAAAGCTTGACTGTCAGGAGGCAATTAAAATGCTAACGCCATTTGTCAGGCCACTTTGAGACCCTTTAGGGCTCATGGCAAGGGAAAACTATTGGTACAACAGGAAGTTGTTTTGGGTGTGGGAAAAGCTTAAGGGCAAATAAAGAACTTGTGTTGTGCCAGAGTTGCAAAAGAGGGACACATTGGGTTAATAAAAGTCTATCAAGGACAAGACATCATTGAGAGAGCTCATGGCAGTCTTAAGATGCAGTTTCAAAGAATTTAGAAGTGGGAATTTTACCCTCAGTCACAAAATAAAGCTTGATGGCTGCCTGTGCACTCGGTGGGGTGCATGGAACAGAGGAATGTCAGTTCTGATGACACAGTAGCTGCTGATGAACCAATGTTCCTGGTATTGATGTTCTATCCTGCAGTCTGGAGAAAGCAGGAAACTAAGGAGGTGCAGCCGCTGTGATTGACCATGCCTGGGTTTCCTCTCAGACTGGAAAGGGCTACTTGAGAACTGCATCTCATAGCAACTTGGTTTCCTCTCAGAGCCAGGGCTGCTTGAGAACCATAGCTTGTAGCAGTGGGAGGAATCTTGAGCCCCTGGGGCAAGAGGCAGTTGAGAGCTCTCAGGCCTCAGAACTTCGATTGTAAAACCCTGAACAGAGCTAGCAGCTAAAGTCTGTTTGCTGGCTGCGCAGAAAGTTTTCCAAAGAGATGCGTAACAGTTCAATTACTATGGCAAGGACCTTCTCCCTGAGGCAAGACTCTTGGACTGTCATAAAGTGCTACTGTATCTGGGAGTGAAGTTTCAGCAATGTTTGGATTGTTGCATTCAGAGGAACTGCAATGGATTTGGATAAAGGGGCCATCTGCCCCACCCAGTGACCATTTGCCACTGGGAATACTTATGCCAATTCCAGAATGTCTGGGAGGGCCTGACAGGGAAGGTTGCTGAGGGGGAGCAGTGTTGTTCTAAATGTAACAGCTTCCTGGTAGCATCACTCACCAAATCCCAGGGTCAAGGATGCTGGATACAAAGACTCTAAGGTCCATGATGATTTAGGCTCTGGTTTCAAATTGTCAGTTGAACTTTGGGACTGGTATTAAAACTGACTCTGAACTTCAAACTTCAGAAATGAAACAGTTTTGAGTTCACCTACAATTTTAACTAAGGTGATTCATGATTCATATACCCTCTGTCTTGTTGAAAGAAAATGTACATAGTTATGTTAAGAGATCTTTTAGATGTTTGCTAAAGTTTGCAAAGTAGTCCTATAGAGAGTTTGATTAATGTAAGTTTTTAAGAATTGTAAATATTCATGCTAGTTGTAAATATGTAATGTTCATACTAGAATTATGTTAATCTGTTGATATTAATTGTTTGGTGAAGATAAGGGAGTTTTTAAGTTCAATGCAGTTGTATCAAGAGTTTATTGATTTAAAAAAGGGCTTGGCACAGCTAAGACTGATATAGACATCTTAGATCCATTCAAAAAGGACAGTCCATCTTGGTCATCCTCTATTCCTCTATGAGGGGTGTGGCAGCTCTTGGGATTGCTGTGGTTGTTCCAATTACTTGCAAGGTCAGTAGGGACCTGAGTCAGACCTGAGTTAAGCTCTGTAATTCCCCCTGTCAGAGGCTGGTAGTCAGGGATGGGCAATGTTCTTGCTAGCTTCCAACCTAAGTCAGAGTACACTTGACAGAAAGTGTATCTCCATTACAGGTAAGGTTTGTCTAGCTGAAGAAGATGACCTAAGGCACACCCAGTCTATTTGTGGGGCCTGAGGGGCCCTTTAATATATTAAGAAGGGAGAGCTGTGGAGACCCACAGAGGTTTTCTAGTGAAATCTGAGCTTGCTTTACCCATCAGGGCTGCATAGGGGAATGATTGGACCATGGATATGGTTACCAGGTGTTTGGAAAGGTCTACACTTGGCTGTGTGATATGCTTTGATCTAGAAAGTGGGAGCTCTTTTGCATCACACCTTGGCATTTTTATAAAAAGTCCTTTTAAAAGACAGAAGGGGCCAGTGGATTTTGATCTAGATCCTCCAGAAGATATTCCATGTTTCTGTCTGTCTCCTCTCTATCTTTCTATCCTAAAAGTTTCTTGATCCTCTCTCCTCATAGGAACCCTTTAAAAGGTAGGAGCTGGCCTCCCACAGATGGTGCCCTGAACAGGGACTTAGGTTCAGGGACACTCACAGCAAGGCCTGCCTTTTATAAGGAAACAGCAAATGCACAGTGGGTGTTCTTAGTTACTACAGCTGAGGATATATCCTGCCAGGACCCTAAGGGCAGGCCAGTACAGATGCCTAAATGCTAACAACTATGACCATGACAACTCTTGTAAAAGAAACATTTAATTGGGTCTGACTTATAATTTCAGAGGTTCAGTCCATTATCTTCATGGCAGCCTACAGGCAGACATGGTGCTGGAAAAGGAGCTGAGAGTTTTACATCTTGATCCACAGGTATCAGAAGCAACTGTGATCCTGGGCATGGCTTTAGCATTTATGCGACCTCAAAGCCTCCCTCCACAGTGACACATTACCTTCAAAAAGGCTGCACCTACTCCAACAAGGCCAATCCTCGTAATAATGTCACTCTGTATGGGTCAAACATTCAAACATATGTTTCTATGGGGACCATACCTATTCAAATCACCACAAAAGGCAAATAACTTATGTTTTGTGATATTTTTATTATGTTCTGACAAATACAGCTTTCTTGGAGTCAGAGGGCAGAGCTGGCCACTTGCTGACTATAGAGGTTTGGAGGACTGTAGAGAGAGGAGACAGGAAATGGTAAGGTGGGGCTGAGAGAGGATCTCGGCCCTTTTGGTTGGAGAAACCAATCAGAGGCATAGAAAGTGACTGTGGCTGCTGCCCTGTTTTCTGATCTTTCAGGTTCTTACCCCAATATTTGACTCCCCATTTTTTATTGATAAAGAATAATTAGATCAATGATTCAAACTTGAGGAAAAAATAGTCTGATTGCTTTGTATCTTTAATCATTATCTGCTGTGGATATCACTCTGTATCAATAAAGCACTGATTGGCCGGTAGCCAGACAGGAAGTATAGGCGGGACTGACAGAGAAGGGAGGAGAGGGAACAGGAAGGTGAAAGGAGAGAGACTGCCTGGAGCCGCGGCCAGAACAAGGAAGATGTAAAGTACCGGTAAGCCACGAGCCACGTGGCAAAGTAGAGATTAATAGAAATGGGCTAAATATAAGAGTAAGAGCTAGACAATGATAGGCCTGAGCTAATGGCCAAGCAGTTTAAATAATGTAAGCGTCTGTGTGTTTATTTTGTAAGTG
>CABHPR010114080.1:0-53848 GCA_902168415.1 Peromyscus melanophrys | reverse complement strand
AAAGAAAGAAAGAAAGAAAGAAAGAAAGAAAGAAAGAAAGAAAGAAAAGAAAGAAAGAGAGAAAAGAAAGTTACAAGCCAACATTCCCGATGAACACAGATGTAAAAATTCTTTAAATACTTGCAAGCCAAATATGGGCATATATCAAAAGGAATCACAATCAAGTTGGCTTTATCCTGGAGAGGCAGGGGTCCTTCAAAATACGTAAACAAATAAATATAGTAGATTAAACAAATACACTTTAAAGACAAAAGTCACATCATCATCATCTCAAACACACACAAAAAAGGCTTCTGACAAAATCCAACACGACTTCCTGATACTACTCCTAGAGAGAAGAGGACTATAAGGAACAAAACCTCAGCGTAATAAAGGCTATATACAGCAAAGCCACAGAACATCATCCTAAATGGAGAAAAACTTGAAGCAATCCGATATCAATCAGGATCCTCACTTTTTAAAAATATAGCATGGAGCGGGGCGGTGGTGGCGCATGCCTTTAATCCCAGCACTCGGGAGGCAGAGCCAGGCAGATCTCTGAGTTTGAGGCCAGCCTGGTCTACAAAGTGAGTTCCAGGAAAGGCGCAGAGCTACACAGAGAAATCCTGTCTCAAAAAACAAAACAACCAAAAAAAAAAAAATAGCACGGGAAGCACTAGCTAGAGCGATCAGACAAGAGAAGGAAAATGAAGTTATATAAATAGCAAATGAAGTCAAACTTCTTCTATTTGCAGATGATACAAAAGACATCCCGAAAATTCCACTAGAAAACTTCTAGAAATGAATACAACAAAGTCACCTTACAAGAATTTATGGCATTTTTTGGATACAAACAAGAAGTATGCTGAGAAAGAGATCATGGAAAAACCCCCATTCAATAAAACCTCAAAAAGATAACAAAGATAATAAAATTAAGGAATAAACTTAACCAAGGAGGTGAAAAATCTCTATGATGAAAACTTTAAATCTCTGAAGAAAGAGATTAAGGAAGGCTCTACAAGATGTAAAGTCTACCCTCATCATACTCATAGATTGACAGAGTTAAATTTGAGAAAATGAACTTTATATCAAAAATAAATTTACAGATTCAATGCAATTCCAATCAAAATCCCCATTACATTCTTCAGAGAAACAGAAAAAACTATCCTAAATTTTATATCAAATCACAGGAGACCCCAGAGAGCCAAAGCAATCCTGAGTAAAAGGAAAAATGCTGGAGGGATTATACTGGATTTCAGGGTATCTTACAGAGCTACAGTAATAAAAACAGCCTGGTACTGTCACAAAGACAGGCATGGAGACCAGTGGAACAAAGTGTAAGAGCCAGTCTTCAAGTGCATAATCACAAACACCGGAGTCATTTGACAACTATACCAAAAACCCTCCTTGGGGAAAAGGCATCTTCAACCAATAGCGCTACACATAGACATTGGAAAACCGATGTCCATGTGTAGAAGTGAAATTAATTCTGTATTCATCACCCTGCACAAAAATCCACTGAAATGTATCAAATATATTATTGTAGAACCCAAAATGCTAAAACCACTGGAGGAAAATATAGACATTAGACTACAAGTTATAGATGTAGGAAAGGGTTCTCTGAATAGGTTTGAATTTACATGGGAATTCAGGTCAACTGATAGATGGAACCTCATATAACTAAAAACTGTGCAGAAAAGAAAACACTCAGTAAAATGAAGATCAAGTCCACAGAGTGGGAGGGAAGCATCGGCAGCTGTACAACTGATATAGGACTAATACCCAGAGAGTTCATAGCCTTGACCTAGACCTAATCATTCTATCTTCTTTAGTGTTAGCAGTAAAATGTGTTATCTCCCAGCTTCTTATCTTCATGCTCATTCTGCCAAGCCTGCACCCTGCCAGGTGTCCACACCATGTGCACTTTTACCCTCTGCAAGCACAAGCAAACAACAACAACAACAAAAGACCTCCTCCTTCTATAAGGTGCCTTGGTCGTAGTATTTCATCATAGCAACAGAAATGTTTGAACTGAGAGTGGGGTGTTCCTGTAAATAAACTGATCATGTTATTTGGGGAAGAATATAGAGGATGTTGGAATTTTGGACTAGAAAAGCAGTTGGATGTTCTCAGTAGAGCTTACTAGCCCATTCTAGCAGAAGTCTGGAAGACAGCAGTGTTAAGAGTAAAGAAGAGTCAAAAGGCCCAACCGAAAAGATTTCAGAAGGAAGCAAACCCTTTAACAGAAACTGGGCTAAAGGCTATTCCTGTGATATTTTGTCAAAAAAAAACAATCCAGCTCCATCTGCCCTTGTCCTAAGATTTTGCCTGCGACTAAATTAAGAAGTTAAGGATTCTTTTTTTTTTTTTTTTTGGACAGATAATATTTCAAGACACTATATCTTGAGTCTGTGTTATGGTTTCTACTTAGAATATGTATGCAAATAGATAATGAAAAAGAGCAAGTAGGGCAGAAAGAAATACAAGATGTACATTTTGGAGAGAAAAAGAGAACTAAGAAGCTTATTGTCACAGTCAAAAAGTGCTGAAAGAGAGGCCTTAGTCAATAAGGAGATTAATAACATTAAGGAGAGGACTGCTCAACATAGGACCAATCAGAAACAATAAGAAAGATGCCCAAAGGACAGGATCCCACCCGGATAGGCTTCCAAATAGTGGAGAGAGCCTAAGGGGTCTTCCTCTTCTATAAAAGAGAAATAGACAAAAGCTACTAGAAATATTATTCAAGGAGACCAGGGTGTAGGGTAAAAAGAGGCAGTGGAAAAAAAAACAAACCCTGACCCTGAGACCAGAGCCAAAGAAACACATTCTGCCCCTAATTCAGGAATTGAAAACCAACCAATCCTGAGCATGAAATGCAACTCATCTCTGAACTTGTCCCAAGCTCAGGAATTGAAATCCTACCAATCCCCAGCCTGAAAATCTCCACCTTGGAAAGTTCTGCCCCTAAGAAATCCTATAAGCCCTGCACCAGTTCAGCTTGGGGCTGCGCCTTTCCACCCTGACAGAGGCAGCAGCCACTCTCCTAAATTCCTCCCTTCCAATAAATCTCTTCAGTGAAGTTTGTGGTAAAGACCTTCTTTTGCCAGAGCAGAACAGAGATGTAACAACTTTCACCAGGGCAGAGCAGAACTGCTACATTTCTGAGGGGAAACTCGCTTAGCAGAGCTGAACTGTAACATCTTTCCCCGGAACACAGCAGTACTGTAACAGTTTGGCTGGTGAAACTTTCTCTTGCTGGAGCAAAGTGTTACACTCTGGGGACACTGAGCAGAGTTGTAACATTTCCCTGGGGCAGAGCAGAGCAGATCTGTGTCAGCCTCACTGGGGGAAATCCTCCCCTGCTGGAGCAGGTTTGTTACACTTGCATTAGGGAAACCTTTCCTGGAGCAAAGACTGTGACACTTTGCTAGGGAAACCATCCCCACTCCCACCCCCACTTCCACCCCACCCCCCAGAACAGGTACTCCTTGGCTTCCAACTGCCAGACTACCTTTCCCTTTAGAGCTGTAGGTAATCCTGGGCTTCTGACTGGCAGGATTCGGTCCTTAATTACGTCATCAGCCTGCGATGGCGTCCCAGCCTAAAAAGCGGGTGGGCCTTCTGTGTGCCCCTCTCTTTCCTTTACGTTCCTTCCTTCCGTCTGTCCTCTCTCTCCCTCTCCCCCCTTTCCCCCCAGCTCTCCCAATTTAGCTCTAAAAAGGTAACCATGGCTGCCGCCTGCCGCCTCTTCCCCCATTCAGCAAGACCGACCACAAGACCACGAGCGTGTGCATCTCTTGCCGCCTCCACTGGACCCCCACACAGCTACCGCTGCCATCACCACAGTGAGTCCACTTTTCTCGCGGCTGTAGTCTGAGCTATATTTTTTGCGACAGACACCCCGGGGGTTGTCCTCGGGCTGTGCTGGCAAGGGCAGGCACATTTTCGCTCCTGACGAGGGGGTAAATGGTGTCTAGGGTTCAACGGTGGACCAACTACAGTGCAGTTGCAGCCCTCACAATCCCTTGACCAAGAGGACTCGTGACTTGAGCTGATTCATGGATCTCTCTCCACTCTTAGGGATGCCCGAGATTGTAGTCTGATCCCGGTTTGTTATTTTAATTTTTTATTTTTTTCTCGTCTACAGCCATGAGACAAAGGGGTGGATATGATACATTTACCACCTACATTGGTGGATGGGGCGGGCACAGTGTAAATCCGGCCACATAACAGCAAATACCTGGCTGCATAACAGCGTCGTGGGAACTTCTGCCAGCGAACGGGCAAATAAGAGTTACTTTATCTCCAAGCTTTCTGCTAAAGTTCTAATCCCTTCTCCTTCCCCACTTCTGTGTCTGCCACGTGCAACCTTTTCTGTCTGACTGACTTCCGCTGGCAGTGGGTGGGCTCAAATGGGCGGGCTTGGGCAGTTTCTATGACTCGCCCTAACTCACCTTAACTCCACCTACTCATTCTCAAACTGCCTTGAGAGACACAGACAGGTCTGGAAGTGGCTAAGATCCATACAAATAAGTTTACAATAGTCAGGATGGCTCTTAAGCCAAAAAATCAGCGTATAAACTCAGACAAGTCTTCCAAAAGGATTGGTTTATAGTCTGCCTACTGGCAGTTCTTCCAAAAGCTATCCTTAAGTCACCAATCATCAGGAAAAAAAAATTCAGGACACGGAGTAAAATCTGTCTCTTGTTCCCCAGACCTCCCTGACTAAAACTTAAGCATCTGGAGAGCAAGGCTCCTAACCCCACAGGCAAAAGAGTCATCTATGGCATTTAAGGTGTGCCAGGGAAGAGATAAAAGCCTGAAAACAAAATTGCCAAGTGCTGGCACTCGCTGACTCCCAAAAGCTGTTGGGTCTTTGTTTTAAGTGAGGAAAAAGGCCACGGGCGAATGCCCTGCCAGGCCATCAACAGCCTTGTTAAAAGTGCCGCCTAGAAAGACAAAGAGTCAGCTGACTGCCCCCAGGCACCAAGATGCATGGGTACATCAACTAAGACCTCCAGCAGACCTAGGCTTGGCTACAGACATGGCAGGGAACCCAGAATGCAGCAGGGAAGCGATCTGTTTCTTTCCTTCTGGACACCAGAGCCACTGACTCAGTCCTGGGAGTTTTGGGATATCACTTCTCCTTTATTGTCGGGTACAGAGGACAGCCTTACCACCTCACCAGATTTAATTGCACTTTCAGAGTTACTTAATGAAAAAAGATTTCCACCTAAAATACGAGCTCATTGCTTCACTCCAGATCCACTGCCTGTGGTTCTCACATACATACAGACAGGGCCCTGATCTTTGCCTTGTCCCTAATTCCAAAAAAATAAATTCTCATGCACCACAAGCTTTTCTTTTCCCAGTTCCCTGTTCTAACTCACTGTTCAGCCAATGATACAGGACCACCACAGAACCAGAGTCCAGAGATCATCAAGTAAGAAACTGTAACAGCTAAAGGTATTTACACCCCCAGACCCAAAAGCATCTGGGCACTATAAAAGACTTTAATATAAACATCTATTACTGTGAGATGCTTTTAACAATTGATCACCTGTCTCCTGGATGCCAAACTAATAAAGAAAACAGGTGCTTTAAAATAATCTGTCTCTGATAAAGCTTAACATGTTTCAAAATCCATAGGGACAGGCCGGATCTACCTCAGATCAATGTCAACATAAAATGATAATGATTCTTTTCTCTCTCTAAGTTTTTTTTCTGTGTCACCAGCATCTTGTCAAACAGAAAGTTCCCAGCCACAGCCAAGAGGGATACATGTCTCCAGAGCAAACAGATAACAGACAGCATCCCACAACGCCTGTCTACCTCGGAAAACTCCCCTTCTCCATTCCCCCCAGAGCCAACCGACGTCCAAAAGTTAGCTGGAAGCAGTTTTTGAGAGGAATGACTCCCCTATTCCCATCTACCTGCTTTTTTTATAATAAGCGAAAGTCTGGGATGTAAGGATTCGGTCCTTAATTACGACATCAGCCTGTGATGGCGTCCCAGCCTAAAAAGCGGGTGGGTCCTCTGTGTGCCCCACTCTTTCCTTTCCGCTCCTTCCTTCTGTCTGTTTTCTCTCTCCCTCCCTCCCTCCCTCCCCCCCTCCCCCCCCCCCCCCTCCCCCCCCCTCTCTCTCTCCTTCTCTCTCCCCCCCTCAATAAAGCTCTAAAAAGGTAACCATGGCTCGTGACTCTCCTCCAGCACTCTCCTCTGTCAGCGTGGTCAGCGGCCAGCCACGAGCAGCATGCCATTTAACCAATAAGGATACCTTTCCCTTCAGAGCTGTAGGTAATCCTGGGCTTCTGCCTGCAAGGATACCTTCCCCTAAGAGCTGTAACACTTGCAGGTATTCCTTGACTTCCAACTACCAGGATACCTTTCCCTTCACAGGGTGCACCCCGAAACAGCTGCTGAACTTGGCCATGTCATCCATGTGCTGCTGGCTTTAGCATCATGAAAGTACACAAGTGAAGAGGTTGTGTAGTCATCTACTGAATTTTCTGAGAGTCTCTAAGAGCAGACACCATGGGGCAGGGAAATTCCCATGTGAAGTCTGTGAGAGAGCAAGAGGCTGTGAAAAGCTGCTGCAAGCCACAGGAAAATGTAATGGAATCCAGCTATTATCACAAAAGCGACTACTTGGAAAGGTCAAGGACTTTTCTGAAGGTCAAGCCATGGCTTAAGAAGTCTTGGTGATATTTTAGCTTATATATATATATTTTAGCTGGTTCCTACAATGATTTTCTTGTATACTATGTGTGCTTCCAAGAACTCCTAACAGTGTATTTATCTAAAATACCTATCAAGCATCTAAGGCCAAACGATCTTCTGAACTAAGGTAATACTGATGGATAAAACGGTGCTGACTGGTGGCGCTGGTTACCAGCGGAAAAATCACGGGCCACGGCAGAACCCAGTGATACCTTTTAGAGCTTTATTGGGGGGGAAAGGGGTGGGGACAGCAGATAAAGGTAGAGAGAAATCAGGCAAGAAAGGAGCTAGACATGAGAACAGAACTGAAGCTGTGTAGATAGGATTTTATCCCAGAGGAATAAAGTAGACGGACAAAGAGATCGGTGTACTTAGATTAATTTCCCAAAAATAATTCTTGCTGTTCGTAGCTTCTCTTCTGGGCCCCTGGGAAGAATATTCTTTAAGGCTGGTACTTAATAATATTCAAGAAAAAGCCATTGTGTGAAGCTGTGAAAGTGAAGCCAAGTTGCAATGGAGACCACAGGATGCTGGAAATGCCAGAGCCATGGGACATCTGGCAAGGCTGAGAGTGGAACCCGCCCCACATTGAGATCTATGCTGCAGGCAACTGTGAACAAAAATTCCCGAAAGAAGATGTGCCTGGCTGTGAACATGAAACTCCTACAAGAAGCTTCTGTGTCAGCAGAGATTGATGGACAGATTGGAATCTCAGTACTGTGGAGAGATTGGAAATTTGTAGGTTCAGAAGCTAATTACTTTATTTTGAGCTAGTGTTAGCCTTCTGAAACAGGCAGTCCTTGCCCCACTCTATATCAGAACCAACACCTTGTGATAATAAATAAAAATCTCATAGAAGATACCAAACTAACACTAACATCTCATGATAATAAGTAAAAACCTCTTAGAAGCTATCAACTTAGCAGAACACTAGCTTCCACCAATCCAAGACCTAAGAATGTCATGAGATAGCATCTCGGGCCTATAAAATAGCTCCCCCATCTCAATGTGTATGGTGAGCCTGTCAGGTTCAAAGGAAACTCCACCCCCCACCCCCCCCCCCCCCCCCACACAAATTGTTTCCTCTACCAAAGGAGTCATTCCTCATCAGGGTCAGAAGGCTGTCTGTGGTGCCTATTACCATACCAAAGCTTATTCTGGCCTCTGTGATCACTCAGTACCTGTGGCTCTTCTCAGCTCCTCCCACCCTGCCCCCTACCCTAGACTTCTCCAGCTCATGGACTTCCCTTCCCCCGCTTCCCATTCCTGCATAGCCCTGCCATTTCAGCCATGCACCCTCATTTTGTCTTCCCCTCTTGGCTCCTCTCTTTTGCCCCACTCTTGGTTTGATCTTCTCTTCTGCTCTCCTCCCCATCTCTCATGGCCAAGTCCAGTCTACTGGCCATGTTCAACCTACTACTTCCCCTCTATTCTGGACACTTCCAGATGCCTCTGGCTGTACTCTCCTTCAAATCTACAATAAAAACCTTTTCCTCAACCACAGCTTGGATCAATCACATCACCACTTTATACATCCAGTTGCCGAATCCTTTATGTGGGGCATCCTCCTCTCCTAACCAAACCAAGCTGCTGGTTTGGGTCTCCTAAAGTATGTATGGGTCAGTTGGTTCGGCTGGCTTCTGCCACCCACCATATTTGACTCCAAATTCTAGAGCCTGCCTCTTCAGCAGCTTCTCCCCTCCACCTACTACACTTCTCTAGGCCTCTCTGGCTGCTGGAGCCTGCTAGACCTCCTGGGCACCCATCACACGGAAAAGCTCTGACCTGCCCTCTGCCTGCTCTCTCCTCCTCTGCTAGGGAAGTGCCACTCTGAAGCTGCCTGCTTTCTCTTTATTGGCTCTCTGGAGCTTACCACCACTATAAAAGCCACAGCAGTGTACCAGGACACTCCTCTCGCCCTCCTGAGTCCCATCCCATGGAAAGGGAAGCCTGTCCTCTATGATTTGGGACATTTCTCTCTGACAAGTCTCTCAGTCCACTTGAGGACACCCAGGATTGAATTCTTGTCACCAGGACGCTATCCTTCTCTCTCCCACCCTTATCCCTCCTGTCTGTGTTCTCTCCAGGAGTTTATTGGAACCCTCCCTCTGGCAGAGTTTGTTTGGCAACACTTTCTCTCCCTCTCTGAGCTCCTTTCCCCGTGGACTCAGAGATTTCATTAAAACCTTACTGTCTTACTGAAAACGGCTTGACCTCATACAGCTCAATCAATGGTCAAAAATGGCATGCTTGATTTTCAATTCTCACAGTCTGTAACAACTTCTGCCGTTACCTGCTGTGGGATGGTCTGTATGTCAAATTGCTCTGATTGGTCAATAAATAAAACACTGATTGGCCAGTGGCCAGGCAGGAAGTATAGGCGGGACTAACAGAGAAGAGAATTCTGGGAAGTGGAAGGCTGAGGCAGAGAGACACTGCCAGCTGCCGCCATGACAAACAGCATGTGAAGATACCGGAAAGCCACAAGCCACATGGCAAGGTATAGATTTATAGAAATGGATTAATTTAAGTATAAGAACAGTTAGCAAGAAGCCTGCCACGGCCATACAGTTTATAAGCAATATAAATCTGTGTTTACTTGGTTGGGTCTGAGCGGCTGTGGGACTGACGGGTGAGAGATTTGTCCTGACTGTGGACCAGGCAGGAAAACCCAGCTACAGTTACCCAAGCAAATGATCCCCAAAGGGTCTTATCTCTAAGTCTTTTTTACTTTCCACTTTTGAAAATCTTTTATCTCTATGCTTTCTTTGCTCTCTGCTATCAAAAGAAAAAAAAAATCTCTTACAACTGTTGTATAAACAGGGTGGTGGTGGCACATGCCTTTGATCCTAGCACTCAGGAGGCAGAGGCAGATGGATCTCTGTGAGTTCAAAGCCAGCCTGCTCTACAAAGCGAGTTCCACAACAGCCAGGGCTGTTACACATAGAAACCCTATCTCAAAACTAAGTAACTAACTAAATAAGTAAATAAGTAAGTAAGTAAGTAAGTAAGTAAATAAATCTATTGTGTGAATTATTTTTTATTAAAAAATTATTTTTATTCATTTGATATACCAACCACAGATACTTTTCTCATTCCTCCTCCCGCTCCCCTACAGCCTCCCCTCCCAACCTACCCTCTGTCCCCTCCTCCAAAAGGGTAAGGCCTCCCATGGGGAGTCAACAAAGCCTGGTACATTCACTTGAGGCAGGACCAAGCCCCTCCCCCTGCATCAAGGCTGAGCAAGGTAATGGGAACTGTTGTGTAAATTCTTTATCCTGGGTTTGTAAATTCATTGTGTCTGGTTAAAAATCTGTAAAATCTGTTGCAAAATGTTAGCTTAAAGCTTGTAATAAAAGATTGGTAGTTAAAAAAATCAATGCATAAGCAATCAATTTGCTGCAGTATGTTATATATGAAATTCAACTCTTGTTTAGAAAAATAGATCTGCTGTATCATGCTGTATATGTGACTCAGATTCAATTCTCACTGAGGAAAATATATGTTTTTCAATAGCAACCATGTGGCTTGCCTCCAACTTGGCTGATGACCTCATCAGGATAGAAGAACCCATGGAACTGGCAGCCATCTTTACTAAGGTTAAAAGAAGAGTACATGCCATGTAACTTCAAAACCACCTTGATAGGATGACCAAGTGGTATAAAGCAACCAAGGCAGCATTCATAAAACTTCTCAGGCCTGCTAAGCCCTCTGCTTATCTTTGATTCTCCTTTTTAGACTAAGGAGGCAACAACAGATCTCCAAGATATTTTGGATTAGGGTGGATTTTTGTATAATGATTTTTGTCCTGAGAGTAAAAATTTTAGGTAAGGAACAACATATGTTTGAATAAAGTATTTTTGATGAATAAGGTTGATGAATTCCTCAAGTTATAAAGGTCTGCTTAGATTAACAAAAGCTGACTTAGAGATGTGTATCTAAGCACCTATGTCTTAACTAACTGCGTTCAACACCAGGCTTCTAGGAAATCTAAGATAAGGAACAACATATGTTTGATTAATGAGATATGTTTGATAACTAAGTACTATAAATTCCTCAGGTTATAAAGATCTATTCAGATTAACAAATGCTGACTTAGAGATGTATGTTGGCACAGCCGTATCCAATGGGAATGGCAAAGGTCATAAAGCCAGCACAGCTGCTTGACAAAGATCTAGCAAAGCTGAACTGCATGATGGCTGCCATGCCACCTTTGGTATTCATCTCTTTTTGTTACATACTTGGGGGACTTTTAATATTTGTACAATTTGGGGATATTGGATTGATGGAAAATTTGTTATGAATCATTTATGCCTTCTCCTAGGAGTATTGTTTCTAAGCGTCCCCAGGAAAGTCCTGAACATACCCCTCCTGCTTTTAGGGAAGATATCCTTATCTACTTGAAGGTCTTTATGCCTTGGAGGTTTTGACACATAAAGAGTCCAGCAGTTTCTTTATGAAGCTATGAGACATTCTTGAAACCTCTGTTTCTGTACTTACTCAGGAATAAGATACTCAAAACAAAGTAAACTTAAAAAAGTCGACAAGATTTGGTGGGCTAGAGAAGATCAGATTGCAAGCCTCTTCTCATTATACACTCAGGCACTTACATGACATATACAGCAACAAAGTTAGATCAGCTGAAGTTACCTCTGCCCTACACAGAGACTTATATTGATAAGCAAAAAATGGAGCAGAAAGATGACAAAAGAATGAGATGTCAGGACCTCCCTTTCTTAGAAAAGTTAGCACATGCAGAGCCACTGTGGTGCCATATGGCCAAGGAACAACCGAATGCCAGGATTAGATATGTAAATACATTCTATAAAGATATAAAGTGTAAATATTGTATTATGCCAGAATTTGAATAATAACTGCAGCAGCTTTGGCCTGAGGACTTTTCTTGGGCACTCTGACCATTAAGAATTAATAATACACTGCTTGGAATATGGCAATCTGTCCAGACTGGCTTGGAAACTTTGTTTTGGTGTAGCATCCTTGAAGCAACCAGCACTACCAGCCTGAGAACAGACTGTCATATGCCCCTAGATTCTTAAAAATTGGGTTATGGGGTTAACGAGTAAAAAATGATAACTCTGTTTATCAATGATTCAAATCTTGAGGGAAAATGATTGGAAAAGATAACTGTTCTGTGATAATTTACCAATGAGGACTAAACGAAGAGCAAGAGGAAGTGAAACACATGTCCAAAAACAAAAATGATACGATCTGTTTTGGAACATCATGAATGTATCCCTGCTAACTAAATTCTGTATAAATAAAGAAACACTCTGGCTGCTAGTCAGTCAGGTTGCAAGATTCTCCTGATCATCATGCCTGGCTCAACCTTCCCTTGCCGACTCTTTACCTCCTCTTTGGGACCTGTCCACCACCGGGGATGGCTCCTGGAAGTATGTCTAAACACCTGTGTCTTTATTAACTGTGTTCAACACCAGGCTTCTAGGAAATCTTAGATAAGGAACAACTTATGTTTGAATAAGGGATTTTTGATAAATAAGGTTGATAAATTCCTAAAGATTTAAAGGTCTATTCAGATGAACAAAAGCTGACTTAGAGATGTATGTCTAACCACATATTTTTTTCTAACTGTGTTAAACACCAGGCTTCTAGGAAATCTTAGATAAGGAACAACATATGTTTGATTAGTGAAGTGTGTTTGATAACTAAGGACTATAAATTTCTAAGGTTATAAAGGTCTACTCAGATTAACAAAAACTGACTTAGAGATGTATGTCTAACCACCTATGTCTTTATTAACTGTGTTCAACACCAGGCTTCTAGGAAATCTTAGATAAGGAACAACATTTGTTTGATTAGTGAGGTGTGTTTGATAACTAAGGACTATAAATTCCTAAGGTTATAAAAGTCTATTCAGATGAACAAAAGCTTACTTAGAGATGTATGTCTAACCACTTATGTTTTTTTCTAACTGTGTTAAATACCAGGCTTCTAGAAAATCTTAGCTAAGGAACAACAAATGTCTGATAAATAAAATGTGTTTGTAAAAAATTCCTAAGGTCTGCTCAGGTTAACAATCATTGACTTGAAGATGTATGTCTAGCCTTTTTGTACTTGCTAACTTTGGTAAGCTTTAGCTCTTTGGATAAACTGAGTCATACAAGAAACTGTGATATTCTGTAAAGGTTCACTATGAAAGGACCAGTAGAGTAAAGTTTCTAGCCTCTCTGTGGTCTATATTATGACTTAAAGATTTATTTTGATGCTAAAGGATCTTAAATTGATTCTTCAATTTTTACTGCTTAAACTTAACAGGGATGAAACTGTAAAATCTTAATCTTATAAAAGATACTAACTTTTTATAAACTGTTCAAGATAATTTAGACATGCAAATTAATGGTAAGTTACCTTATAAATGATCAAATTCTTTACTGTGTTCAGAACTATGATTATATTCATGCTAGTTACAGATATCATTCATTTTACAAGGACAAGCTTTATTTAGCCTTCTGTATATATCTCCAAGGTTAAGGCTGAAACAAGTAACTAAACAGAAGAAAACTTTATTTAAAATCAGGTATACTTAATAGATGATGGCCCTCAAACTCCTTGAAGATCTTCTGAATATGGCATTTAAAATGTTTAATTAAAAAACTTCCCATGGTAGACAGAAATTCCAGCTCCTAGCAGCAACCCTAAGGTCGCTTCCAAAAGAGACAACGAGGCACAAACAACTCCATGTGGACTGTGGTAATGTTAACCACTAGGCAAAGAACCACTCAGTGCCTTGCCCACTGCCAGGATGCTGCCCAAACTGTGGACACTGTTGGGTTGACTGCCCTACTCAGCCTCACCACAGCAGGTCAGTGTCTAAGTCAGTGAAGAGACACCATGACCATGACACCTCTTATTTAAAAAGTATTTAATTGGGGTTTACTTATAGTTCAGAGGTTTAGTCCATTGTCATCATGGACGACAGCATGACAGCATGCAGGCACAAATGTTGCTGGAGAAGTAGATGAAAGTTCTACATCCAGATCAGCAGGAAGAAAGAGAGAGACTGGACCTGGCATGGGCTTTTGAAATCTCAAAGCTCACCCCCAGTGACACACTTCCACCAACAAGGCCACACCACCTATCCTTTCAAACAGTGCCACTCCCCAGGGACTAACCATTCAAATCATTGAGTTTATGGGAGTCATACCTATTCAAACAACTGCAGTCAATTTTCCCAAGTTCCTCCTGTATAAATTGAGAACATGACCGCTCCAAGGTATGGTTGAAGAAGGTTTGTATTCAAGATATGAGGCAGAGTGCAGCTAGAGACATCTAGAAGAATCCAGAGAAGAGAGAGAAAGTAGTAGACTAAACATGGTGTGGTGGTTTGAATAGGTTTGGCCCCCATAGACTCATAGGTTGCAATGCTTGACACATAGGAAGTGGCACTACTAGGAGGTATGGTCTTGTTGGAGGAAGTGTGTCACTGTAGGGGTGGGTTTTGAGATCTCAGAAGCTCAGTTTTCTTTCTGCTGCCTGCAGGTCAAGATGTAGAAATCTCAGCTCCTTCTCCAGCATCATGTCTGCCCTCATGCTACCTTGCTCCCTGCCACGATGATAATAGACTAAACCTTTGAAATTGTAAGCAAGCCACACCATTAAATATTTGCTTTTTTAAGAGTTGCTGTGATCATGTATCTCTTCACAGCAAAACCCTAAGACAGATATGAAAACAAAATTCAACAAAGAAACTGAAATACTGAAGAAAAACTAAACTGAAACAACACCAGAAATGAAAAATTCATCCAGAAGGGAAAAAAACCCTCAGTGGACCCACTAATAGATGAAGTGTGTCAGAATGTCACAGCTTGACCATAAGGAATAGGAACTGGATCATTTAGATTTCAGGTAAATCAGTGAGAATTTTCCTTAAAAACATATGAATGGGTCACGCACAGGGCCCTTTGAACTGCATCCAACTTCTTCACCAGCCATATCTCACATGTCCTTTGCCAGACTCTAGCCTAGTGACTCTCCTTGACATCCCCATCCACAACTTCTCCCCAACCCACTGTGTCTGTCCCAGATCTCACATCCAGTGAGTGAGATGGCATACTCTGGACATCCCCCACCTTCATTGCAACCATGTTCCAGGCTTCTGCAAGGACCTACCCTACCTGCTACAGGTCCCTTCTGCGCTGCATCCAACCTCTTTGCCCAGCCAGAGCTCCCACTTCCTTCTCCAGGGTCTAGTCTAGTGAGTCTCTCTGACCTCCCCATCCATACCTTCTCCCTAACTGCCAGATCTAGACTAGATCTCACATCCAGTGCCCCAGCCTACTCTGGACTCTTCCACCTGCACCAAAACCTATCTCTAGTATCTCTAGGCTTCTGCCATGAAACTCACTACCTAGCCCCCAACCAACAGACCCTTCCCCTTTAAACATCCAACCTTTTCATCAAGCCAGATTTACCCCCATCATTCCAGGCTTAGACCAAGAGGCACATCCTGTACACCAGCCCAGTCTCCTCTGTCCATGTTAGAATTCCTGGCCACTCCCCCAGCTGCATGACTGTACATGTGCAGTTCAGTAGCCAAGTAAGGAGCCTTAAGTCTTATGTCATCCACAGTCACCCAATCTGCGTGTGGTGTAGCTCCGTAAGCCCATATGCGCATATGCAGGGAAATCCTTAAAAAGTGCGTCACAGACTCCTCCCCTCACTTGTGGTCTCTCCTCCTCCCCCCTCCCTTCTCATATGTCTCTACAACAGGCCTGGCCATGCTCTCTTCTGTCTCCCCCCACCCCAATAAAGCTCTGATACTGGGTTTTGTTGTGCCTCGTGGCTTTTCTCACAAGGTAACAAGCGCCGCATTTAAAACCAGCATTGGTTCCGTGATGAAACAGGCTCTCCTAACGCTCTACATCCGGGACTCTGTACGAAGGTTTCTTGGATCTACGACTGCCCGCCTTTTTCATTTGCCCAGCCACTGGACTGCTACGCACAGCATCTGGTATTCCCAGGCGGTTTCCCATCCAAGTACTAACCCGGCCTAACCCGGCCGGACCCTGCTTAGCTTCCGAGACCAGATGAGATCGGGTGCCTTCAGGATGGTATGGCTGTAGCAGTCCAGACAAAACCCCAGCACTGAAAAGGGAGAAGAGACACAAGTCCCCTTCCTAACTGTGAAGCTGTTTGCAATTGATACCTGCTGGGAAGGAAAAAGAGTTTCTCCAGTGGACTGTCACTGAGTATGTCAACCACATCGCAGGGCAGACTCCTGCCCACGAGTAGTTGGACAAGAGAAAATGGGCTCTGTTTGGTTTTGTTTTTTATCTGTTCTGATTTTTGTTTTGTTTTTGTTGTTGTTGTTGTTGTTGTTTTTCCTGATTTTTTTCTTTTCTTTTCTTTTCTTTTTTAGAGAGATAGAAAGACAGAGAAAGGGAGAAAGCAAGAAGTTGGATGGGTAGAGAGGTGGGAATGAGCAGTGAGGCGTTGGGGGAGGGGAAAGAATATGATCATAATATATTGTGTGGGGGAAAAAAGTTACTAACTTTTTTAAATGGTGCTGAGGAAACTGAATATCCACATGTAGAAGAATGGAGTTAGATCCATATCTCCCTTACCCTGCACAAAATCAACTCCAAATGAATCAAAGACCTTAACCTAAGACATGGAAGTCTGAAACTACTGGAGCAAAATAGAAGAGAGACGATTTAAGATACAAGCCCAGGTGTTGGGGGAATTCCTGCAGAGCCGCAGCTGGTTTGATTCCGGAGTGTTAGCACCTAGCTTTAATCTGCTTTTTGTGATTGATACCTTTTGTGTCCGGTACCTTCTATGTGAATCTTGTCTGAGAGTTTTCTGAAGGTGCAAAGCCTATGCAAAACTTAGATGGGGAGCAACCCAGAAAACTGTGGTCTTCCTTAACTGAGAATTTGCATTTGGCATTGTCCCTCTGGGGAGCTTAGATAAGAGGTTTTGGGATATGGAAATTAACTTGCTACAGTGTAAAATGGAGAACAATAAAAAAGCCCTTTACTAAGGGACAGAGTCAGTCCAGAGAGACTGATCCCCCCTGCTGCTGGAAAGGCAAAATTTCATCCTTAAAGTGCCTTTGTGCCTCTTTCCAAGGACCCACATGAACCCACACCCAACATATAACATTTGCCTCGATAACGGCAGGCTTAAAGAAGGACAGAGGATCTGGACATTTTAAGAACTGGAGGAAAACTCGCTCTCAGGGTAAGAGGACTCCAGGATTGGCAGGGTTGTGGGAAATTTCCCATCTCAGGAGCAACGGTATGTGCAGTTATTAAAATGCCTGTTCAAAGAAAATGGAGAGAAAGTGAGGGAAAGATGGCTTATGGCGCTTTTGCTATTAATTAAATGGCATCGTCATTGGTTTCCGGCAGCTCCTCATGTTCAGTTAAAACTGATGGTGTGAAAGCAAGTTTTGAGAGCCATGAGGAGAGCTCATAAGAGAGGAGAGCCCATACCATTAAAAATTTGGTCTTTATGTAATTTAATTTCAAATGCTCTAGAGCAGTTGCAGAGCGAGGAATCACTGAAAGCTGGATCTGAAGTAGAACAGGAAAGTAAAAGGAAAGACATTCAGGCTAGAAACTGTCAGTCAGCAGAGGAGAATATTCCTTCCCAGGACAATAGGAATGCTGTTTTGGAGGACAGTGAAAGTGAGGAGAGCCAAGATACTGGAGATAACTCTCCTCTCTCATCAGATGAAACGGATTCAGAAATGAGAAAGGTTAAAAGGCTAACTGCATGTTTAAAAGTACAAGTGCTCCTGAGACAAAGAATAAAAAAAGAAAAAGGAAAACCTTCCCAGTAGAAAAAAGAGAAGGAAAAAGTGTAAGGATTCTGCATATGCCCAGCTCAGGGGTCTCATCTGGCGCCTTATTACGTCATCAGTAGGTGATTGCATTCTAGCCTTAAAGCCAGACATGCACGCTCACATGCTCTCTCGGTCTCTGTCTCTGCGCCCCTCTCTTTCTGTGTCCTCTCTGCCAGGCCTGGCTTCTCTTGTCCTATCCCCTCTTCTCTCTAATAAAGCCCATTCTAACTCTGGTAACCGTGGCTCGTGATTCTTCCACTCGTGACTCTTGCGCCATGGCATCCAGCGCTGCTGTGGCCCCCACGGTATCCAGCGCCAGCCACTGCCGCCACCGTATACCCTTTCAAAAATAATTGAAAAGGAAAATTTCCCAATAGAAAAAGGGGAAAGAATAGCAATTTCCCTCATAGAAGAAAGGGAAAGCCTTAATTATAGACCTACGGAACCACCTTACGATGGAATTGAGGAATGGTTGCCTAAGGTCATAAGGACACCCCCACAGGTGTTCCCAGTCACTATGCGGCATATGGCTGCAAATAATCAATATCCTCAAGATTATGTTCAGACTAATTGGAGACCTATGGACATGGCAGATCTAAGAAGATTTAAAGAAGTGGTGATGGCATATGGGATGCATTCACCCTGTGTGAGGTAGATTTTAAATAACTGGGCTACTCAGTATAGAGTTATTCCACAAGATTGGAAGGATATCATGCCAGCTATACTTAATTACAATGGCTCACTTGGTGGAGAAAGGAAGCAGCAGCATCTGTGGAACAGCAATCAGACTAGAGGAGTGAATAAAATAAAGGACCAATTATTAGGAGAGGGTCAGTATGCCTATTTACAAAGACAGGTACCGTTTGATGATGCCACTATCATGCAGTGTCATTTAGTTGCTTTAAGGACCCAAGATAAGGTCAAGGATCCAGGGAAAAGATCTAGCTCCTTCACAAAAATCACACAAGTGCAGGGGAAGCCTACACTAATTTTTTGCAAAGATTAACTTCAGCAGTGCATAGAGCAATATCTGATCCTGATGCTAGAAAGATTTTGATTGAGTCTTTGGCTTTTGAGAATGCTAATACAGAATGTTAAAAGGCCATAAGGCCCTTGAAGGCTCAGGGAGCTCCTTTAGAGGAATGGATTGAAGCTACTGCTGATATTGGATCCACAGAATATAATGCTAATATAATTGCACAAATTTTAGCTAATCTCAGCATACAAGATGCCTTAACTGTGGAAAATTAGGACGTTTAAGGAATGATTGTTATCATTCTGTTACTGAAACAGATACCTCTTTGGAGAATAATCAGAATAGAAAACCTCAGCCCTCAGGAATTTGTAAGAGATGTGGGAAAGGGAAATATTGGACTAACAAATGTAGATCAAAGAGAGACATGCATGGTAACTCTTGATCATTGGGAAACTTGATGAAGGGCCTAGCTCAGGGACCAGGAACAAGCAACACAAACCACCAATTTCCTGTCAGCAATGGAATAGCTCATCAACAGAGCCATCAGGGGAACATGGGCTCTGCATTGGATATTTAATGCACGCTACTTCAGGAAGAGCAATTGGCAGTGAGCAAACATTTTACGTTATCTCCACAAATTCCGTGTTATAGAATATCCACTGGGATGTATGGTTCTCTTCCCCAAGGAACAGTAAGAATAGTTTGGGAAGAAGCAGTTTAATATCTCTAGGATTTATTGTACACCCAGGAATTATAGATGAAGATTACCAGGGAGAAATTAAAATTAAAATTATAGCTAAAATATGCTAACACATGCTAATATATGCTAAAATTAAAATTATAGCATATGTAAAAAAGGATTATGCACATAGAAGCTGGTGTTATAATTGCTCAATTGTTATTACTCCTGTATTTTAAAGGTAAAGCAGCTCCTATATGTAGGACAGGAAGTTTTAGAAGCATAGGAAAAAAGGTATTTTGGCAAATGGTCATCAGTGATGAAAGGCCTAATTAAAAATAAAACTAAATGGGATTGAGATTAAAGGATTAGTGGATTCTGGTGCTGATGTATCTATAATTTCACAAGAATCCTGGGATTCCCACCTGGCCCTTACAAGAAGTCTCCACTCAGTTTGTAAGCACTGGAACTTTATATCAGGTAAAACAGAGTGTAGAGTGGATTAAATATATAGAGCCTGAAGGACAAATAGGGATGTTAAAGCCTTATGTAGCTGATATAGCCATGAATTTGTGGGGGAAAGATTTGTTACAATAATGGGGAGCTCAAATTAATATTCCTACAATTTCAGAAATGGCTCATAAAATGATGTTAAAAATGGGGTATATTCCTGAAAAAGGTATTGTAAAAAATTGTTAAGGAATATCACAGGCTATACAGGTTGTCTAACAGCAGGATAAAATAGGAATTGGCTATCCAAATTTAGAGTAGGGACCACTGCCAGTAACCTAACTGCTCTGCTTTTAATTGGCTGACTAAGAAGCCTGTATGGGTGGAACAGTGGCCCTTAAACAAAGAAAAAATGCAGGTGCTTGAGTATTTGGTACAGAAACAGTTAGCTGCTAAACACATTGAGGAAACTACCAGTCCTTGGAATTCTCCTGTACTTGTAATAAAAAAGAAATATGGAAAATGGAGAGTGTTAACTTATTTAAGAGATAAGTAAGATAATTCAACCTGTGGGATCTTTACAGCCTGGAATTCCTTTACCTTCTTTATTACCTAAAGATTGGCCTATTATAGTTATTGATTTACAAGACTGTTTCTTTACTATTCCTTTACAAGAACAGGATAGAGAAAAATTTGCTTTTACAGTTCCTACTTGCAATAATGCTCAACCAGTAAAACAATATCATTGGAATATTCCTCTCCAGGGAATGTTAAATAGTCCAACTTCATGTCAATATTTTGTACATCAACCACTGGAAATGGTTTGTAAACAATGTCCTCAATCTATTATTTACCATTATATGGATGATATTTTATTGGCTGCTTCTGATGCAGATACATTAGAAAAAAAATTTTATTGTGGTACAGAAAATTTTACCCTGTTGGAGATTACAAATTTCTCCTGAAAAAATACAAAGAGGAGATTCTCTTAAGTTATTTAGGATTTAAGTTAAGTAAACAGAGAATTCAGCCTCAAAAGGTACAGATTAGAAGAGATCAGTTGCACATTCTTAATGATTTTCAAAAATTATTGGGTGATATTAATTGGTTGCAGCCTACCATTGGATTGTCTATTCAAGAATTAAGTTAACTGTTTCAGAGTTCACAGGGTGACTCAGATTTAAACAGTCTAAGACAATTAACAGCTGATGATGAAAGGGAATTAGCCAAAGTAGAACAAAAATTACAAAATGCCTATGTGGATAGATTAGATCTCACAACCAAATGTATTTTCATAATTTTACCTTCTAATCATTCCCCTACTGGACTCATTATACAGGGGGAGGATAATATTTTAGATTGGATTTTCCTAGCTCACAGAGTAAAAAGTTAAAGGCCTGTGTAGAAAAGGTTTCTGAATTATTCATAAAGGGAAGAATAAGACGTTGTCAATTGTCAGGAACCAGCTGAGATTGTAGTGCCCTATACTAGTGCTAAAATTGTGCAATTATGGGTGGTTAATGATGGTTGGTAGAGAGCTTGTAGTAATTTCTTAGGAGAAATTAACAATAAATACCCAAAAAGTAAGTGATTTCAATTTATAAAAAGAGTTGAATGGATTCTTCCCTACATAGTGAAAAAAGCACCTATTTCTGGGGCTCTTACATTTTATACTGATGCAAATAAATTGGGAATGGCTGGTTATAAAGCAGGAAACATCAGTAAAGTAATTCAAAGTCCATATGATTCTGTTAAAAAATCAGAGTTGTATGCCATCCTGATGGTTTTATTAGACTTTAATGAATCTCTGAATATAATTACTGATTCCCAATATGCAGAAAGTGTTGTATTGCATATAGAAACTGATGAACTTATTCCTGATAATTCAGAATTAACTTTGCTATTTGTATAACTACAACAGGCAATCTGAGAAATGAATTGCCAACTTTATATTACCCATAATCAATCTCATACTGGATTGCCTGGACTATTAGCAAAAGGAAATGAAGAAATTGATCAATTACTGATAGGCGAAGTGTTGGAAGCTTCAGAATTTCATAAGAAACATCATATTAATAGTAGGGGCTTAAGGGAAAAATTTTCCATTACTTGGCAATAAGCTAAGGAAATTATTAAAAAAAAACTGTCCTGCTTGTTCTTTGCATAATGAATTTCCTTTACCTGCAGGAACTAATCCTAAAGGTACACAAGGAAATGAAATCTGGCAAATAGGTGTATTTCATTTAGCAGAATTTGGAAAATTAAAATATATTCACCATACCATTGAAACATACTCTGGATTTCAATGGGCATCTGCCTTAAGCTCTGAAAAGGCTGATTCTATAATTGCACGTTTATTAGAAACAATGGCTACAAAGGGCATACCAATACAAATTAAAACTGATAACGCCCAAGCTTATGTTTCCAGTAAAATAAAACAATTTTTTTTGTGCATTACAACATAAAACACATTATAGGAATATCATATAGTCCCATAGGACAAGCAATTGTTGAAAGATCTAATCACACTCTAAAGGAGATGCTTGCTAAACAGAAGGGGGATATGAGGACCCCCAGGGATAGACTGCATAATGCTTTACTAACCTTAAAAATTTTAAATGCTAATGAAACAGGGACAACAGCTGCTGAAATACATTGAATTGTGGGAAAAACTGCTGAATTGAGCCATCCAGTATATTATAAAGATGTTTTAACATCTTTATGGAGTCCAGGAAAAGTGTTGAGCTGGAGTCAAGAGTATGCTTATGTTTCTACAGGAGAGAAAAATTGTGGATCCCCTCAAAATTGATAAAAATCTGGCATGAGCAAGAGGACCCTCTTGAATGCTTCAGCTGCTGACATGCCTCTGATAAAGAAAAAAATACAGAAGGCCTTTGGAGCAGACAGCTAATCCTCCCACCTGGGGACAGCTTAAGAATTTGTGTGACAAAGGGGAGGCCATAATTCAAATGACTCAGAAACCTTTGAATGCTACAAATCAATTCTTTGCTATGCTTTCTGTGGTAACTGTACAGGTAACAGGGACTGATCATACTTTACCTTTATTTCTGATCCTCCAATTAACTTAGCAGTAAGTTGGGGAGATATGGTTACTCCTGTGGTGGTTAATGAATCTTGGCTACCTCGTCCTTATGGCAACCAAGGTCCTCAGCCAGTGGAGGAGGGTAAAGAGTTTAAAATTTATACTGTGTGAGTACAAGGAATTCCTATTTGTATGGAAAATAGAATTCAATCTCTAAACATAACCTTTCAAGTATGGCTATCCATAGTCAATACTACCCAAGATTGCCATAATAAGTTTTATATGCTTCATATATCTTGTTTTAAGGGACAGGAGATTAATGCTATTAGTTTCCTAAGTCTACTGTTCTGTGAGATGAGTGTTGCCAACAAGGAATCTGACTGGGTGCATTGGCAACAATCTAAGAGTGAGAAACCTTAAGTGCTAATTAATATCTCCCATGGGGACATCATTGATTGGAGCCCTTATGGCTCCCCTCAAGAAAAATATTCTCATTTAGAGTTAAGATGGCAGGGGTATAGTTTGAATGGAATTGTAGAAATTAGTTCTTCTGTTTATGAATCTATCCAATGGCATGGAGTTGGAATGTCAAGTTCTCTCCTGCAATTTGGGAATTCAATTCAGACTAACTTGTGGAAATTAGCAAGTACCTTCCACCCTCTTAAAGCATGGGAAGGAAAGTTAAACATTAAGGATGATAAGTATACTTTGTCTTTTAGACTAAATCAAAGCCATCCTTTTATGGCATATGTACCATTACTTACTTGTTACTAAAGAGACCTGTAAAATGGCACCCTAATGATTGCAGCATCACTTGTGAATGCTGTCCCCTCATACCTCTGTTAATTCTAGTATGTCTTAACCTCTGAAAGCTTACACATTCTTAGAGCAAGGCTAGCAATCTGCATACTGGTGAACTTGTCAAGGCCATGACAAGATTCATCTGCAATGATCCTGGTACAGAAGCTCACTGAAAGAATATCAAGAAGAACACAATGAAGGGTTGGACTGATTATTGCAGTTATTATGGGAATTATTGCACTGACTGATACTGCTGGAACAGCCAGAGTGGCCCTTCATGAAGAAATTCCAACTGCTGAGTTTGTTAGAGACTAGCGTAAACATTCTACAGAACTTTGGACTGAACAAAATAAAATAGATAATGAGGTAGTTAATAATGAATTAGCTGATTTGAGGCAAGCTGTCATATTGTTGGGAGATCAGCTAGAAATATTGAAGGAGGAGATAAAATTAAAATGTGATTGGAATGTTACATCTTATTGCATTACACCTTTAAAGTTTAATGAAAGCAAGTATGACTGGGAAAGGATTAAGAAGCATTTGATGGGTCACCCTAATTCTTCTCAAATGATTTATGATTTACAGCAAGAAATAAAGGGAACTTGCAAAAAAGTTACCTGATATGAGAGAAATGGATGTTACGGAAGGCCTCACAGATCCTATAGCCTCATTCAATCCTGTGAGTCACTTTAATAGATTTCTTGTTTTAGCAAGTGTGACTCTTGTGCTAGCAATAACAACCATATTGGCTTTAAAATGTGTTTTGGCTTACTGACATAAGATTGTAAAACAGAAGGTAGAAAAAAAGTTGCATATGCTGTAAAACTACATAATCTGCAATAATTAATTGTTGCATATAAAAAAGGGGTTATGTTGGGGGAAATCCTGCAGAGCTGCAGCTGGTTTGATTCTGGAGTGTTAGCACCTAGCTTTAATCTGCCTTTTGTGATTGATACCTTTGTGTCTGGTACCTTCTATATGAATCTTGTCTGAGAGTTTTCTAAAGGTGCAAAGCCTATGTAAAACTTGATTGGGGAACGACCCAGAAAACTGTGATCTTCCTTAACTGAGAATTTGCATTTGGCATTGTCCCTCTAGGGAACATAGATAAGAGGTTTTGGGATATGGAAATTAACTTGCTAACAGTGTAAAATGGAGAACAATAAAAAAGCCCTTTACTAAGGGACAGAGTCAGTCCAGGGAGACTGATCCCCCTGTAGCTGAAAAAGCAAAATTTCATCCTTAAAGTGCCTTTGTGCTTGTTTCCATGGACCCATGTGATCCCACACCCCATACAACACCCAGGGAAAGACTTTCTGAAGTTGCCAAATAGTGAGGCAACAGGCAAATGAAAACTCAAGAAATTAAAGAACACTTGCATGAGAAAAGAAAGTGAATTGAAGAGACAGCCTGTAGAACAGGGGAGAAATCTTTGCCAGCTTCTACATTGGACAGAGGTAAGTTTTATGTCATGCGTTTTAAATGTACAACCATGGAGAAGAATGCTCCGAGACGGTACTTCTAATACCAAGCAGGTGTCTTCAGAGTATCCAGGATGGTGAGCCATGAGGATCACCAGCACATGGCTGTAGGTTTACTCACTCTTCAAAACCTCTGACTCACCCACCTCCCAGCCTTGTCCGCACCCTTCTGAATATGGTAAGGGTGGAGCAACTTTCCCTTTCTGCACAGGCTGCTGGGGTCTTGATATGGCCTATGGCGTCCATGTAGACCACCTGTTCTGGGTAATTTCCATTTCAAAGGACAATTTTTGCTAGGAATTTCATGTCTGGTAAGGATACCGTGTATCCCAGCTAACATTCTCCTGTTCTCTTTAAGTCTCTATTCCCTTGTCTTCCTTTAATCTCTCCTTTGTGTTCCCTTGTACTAGTCAATTGTCTTAAATATCTTCTTCTTTCTTAACTTCTTCTCACATCATTTTCCATCTCCAATTCCCATTCTCATCTCTGGCTTTTCTCCTTGATTTCCAAATTCTACTAGAGCCAGAACTAGTCACTGTAAGGTGAGAGCCTGAACATACAGGAGAGGTTTAAAGGTCTCCTGTGGACAGAACCTGGCTCTGATATCCTTCCCCACCTACCCGAGGCTGATCATTAACATAGTACTTCTATATAAAGAAGTGTCAACGCTTGCAATGGGGACAGCATTGCCTAAAGCCATGGCCAGCACAGTAAGCTCCAGTATCAGCACTGCCAGCTCAGAACTGTTTTTACCTTCAGAGAACATCAATAATGCTGCTGACATCTCTGTCATTGTCATCTATTTCGTGGTGGTGATAGTTATTGGAGTGTGGGTATGTAGAAGTCCAGTGAGATTTCTGGGAGGGCACAAAAACTGCAGGGGAAACCGTGTCATGGTGGACGTGTAGAATGATGAGTTGAGGCAATGATTTTCCAAGTATCATTGTCTTTCTGTCTGAATAATTTGCTTGTGTGTGGCATGAATAACGTTAGCACTGAATGAATTCATTCCCCCCAGCAAGTCCATTATTTGAACAGAACCAGGGTCGGGTGCTTGCTCTGCTTGGCATGCCCAGCACCTGGCATCAAAACCACAAATGTCATTCTCTTGTCTCATTTTAACAACTTCCCTTTCCTGTTTATTCACTTTCTCACTTATTGAGTGAGAAGTTTAGATCATTTGTATTCTGTTCATTCCTTCTTTTCAGTATCCAGTTTGAAGCTCAAAATCTTCTTCCAAAGACAGCTTTAGAGATGCTTAACATTGTTTTCATAAACCAAAATAAATATCAGATTTTCAAATATAGTTTCTTGAAGTCCTCTAAGTCATTACTAAATCATAACTTTTATGTCCATTAAAAATGGATGCAGTGTTACTCTATCTAGAAAAGCATGTCTCACTGTGATATCAATGTCAGCATGCTGTGTGGAGCAGCTGGGGAGTCTCTTTGATCTTGGGGGTGCACCTATTGTTTCTAACCTTCCAGTGATTTCCATTCTGCTCAGGCAATGTTGAAGACAAACAGAAGCACTGTTGGAGGCTTCTTCCTGGCAGGTCGAGCTATGACCTGGTGGCCGGTAAGTGGGTCAGAAGTTTCTGGAGGTATACGTTGATTGGAAATTTGGGGTGGCAGCAGGGGTACCTGCCAACTTGCTTTTTTTTTTCCTATTATAATCCTCCACTTCAAGACTGTGACCTGGGATTCCAGAAAGATTATAACATATAACAGTTGAGAGCTGCTTTAGTCTAGCTGCAGGAGACCTACCTCAGTTCTGTTTCATGTGCCTCTCCTTGGTTCTCATGAAAAAGCTTCTTAGTTTCTATTAGCTCCCTGAATTCCTTTTCTTCTCCCAATCCTGAGCTAACCCTGCTCCTCTCTGGGAGATTATCTTCTCTCTACAGTGTCAGCTTGCTCCCTGATCACTCCAGTCCTGCCTAGAACATCATGTTCTTCTTTTCTACACACTTACTGATTGCAGGCCATGTTCCCTGTGGTGATGTTGACAGTGATTCTCTTGGGCAATTGCCCACAAGATATTGTTTCTGAGTTTTGGTATACAGCTCCCTCAGACAGATTTTTCATTGTAGTAGAGGCAACATGTTCCTCTGTGAATCTACAGTGGCAGCATTGGGTTGGACATAGAGTGAGTGCTCAGAAAACGTTCCCTTCAATAGATCATCTGCCTTGTCTAAATACCATAAAAGGAAATGGAATTAACCAATCTGGTGGGGATGGTAAGAACAGATTTACTCAGGGCACACATTCAACCTGACATAGCCTTCCTGCTGCTCTTTTTGTGAAACATGCAATTCTCAACTAATCCTAGAGTCTCAATCCAGCTGCATCCCTCCCTGATCCCAAACACCTTCATTCAAGGAGTGATGGGTAAAGAGGGATATAGAACAAAGGCCCTGCAGGATCTCACATTCTAATTCTGTTCTTAAGACTGGTATTAGTCTCTGCTCATTGAAGAGCTCTTTTCATCTTTGACTTCATTCACAGAAGTCAGTGTGGTAGAAAATGTAACTAATGGGAACAGAGTGCTTATGGCTGGGAGGACAGAGAATTCTCTATGGTACAACTTTGGAGTCTGTTACTACTTAAGAGTCAAGAACTGGTAGGAGACCTGGAAGTTTGAGGCTCCAAACAGAACGCATAGAGGAATACACTGATGTTTCCATAAGGTGGGGTTCATTGGGGTTTTCTGTAAAAGGCCTAATTGTAAGTATCTTGTGCTTTAAAAGCCAGAGTCTAGTATGACCACACAGCAATGTCACTGCAACACAAAGCACCTGTAATCAGTATGCTGTGGCATATGAGAGTGATGGCTGTGTTCCAGCACAAGTATGAAGGACACTGAATTTTATATTTCACCTAATTGTAAATTTGCACATCTCACTCTTCAGATGTTTAAAAACCATTTTTAACTATTCACAGTGTGAAAGGTATTCTTGGCTCATAGGTCACAGAATAACTGGTAACAGAAAGTTTTTGTCCATGCACAATTGTTTGCTCCTTTTGCTCCAAGAAGTAGTGACTGACACATCTCAACACTCACCTGTTCCCAAGGAGAGGAATTTGGTCTTTTGAATCTAACTTTAATCTAATTGCTTGCCTTGTAGATGGCTGCTTCTCTGTTTGCAAGCAACATTGGCAGTGGCCACTTTGTGGGCCTGGCTGGGACAGGTGCAGCTTCAGGAATTGCCGTTACCGCATTTGAATCACATGTAAGTGATAGCAAATTTATAATATATATAATATATATTATATATTCTTTTAAGTCAAATCCATGTCTGGGTATTTTCAATTGGGTATATATCTCCAGTTTTCCTGGGAGTCTGTATCAAATGTACTCCCTTTGTTCTAGTTTTTATTTTCCCCTCAACTAGTCCACTCTTTGTCCTTGAGCTCTTCTGTAGCTTCGTTCTTTTCCTAAGTAGTTATTCCTACCAAGGATTTCATTTTTGTTCAGTTCAAGCCTCACTCTCACTTGGTCCCTGTGACTATTAGAGCTCTTATGTCTCTTTTCTGACATCACACTCTGTTCATTCCTGAAGCAGAAGTGAAGATTAAGTCAAAGAAAACATGCTGGGGAGAGGCTCCAAGGTGAATACACTTGCCACACAAGCAAGGGGACCGAAGTTCAGATTCCTAGAACCCACTAGAACACTGAGGAGACATGGCAGCCCACCTGTAATTCCAGCCTCAGTGGTGGAGACAAGGGATTTGACCATTTGGCTAGTAAGAAGAGCTGTATCTGTGAGCTTTTGGTTTGATTAAGAGCCTCTGCCTCAAAGAATAAGGTTTAAGAGGAATTGAAGAGGATTCCCAACATCAGTCTTGGGCCTCTGCACCTATGTGTGCACACCATAGACACACTGAAAGGTTATTAAGTAGCTCGGGCATTTGGGCTGTAATCCCAGCACTGGATGGCAGGGACAGGGACAGGGGCCAGGACAGGGGCAGCTGCAGGCAGATTTCTGTGAGTTAGAGATCAATCTGGTCTACCTAGTGAGTTCCAGGCCAGCCAGACTACATAATGAGACCCTGTCCCAAAATAAATAAATAGATAAATAACAGGAAGAGAAATGTCCCCTTCTTGACACAGCTTGTCATCAAGTGGAGCAGACAAGCGTGCACTAACTATGGTGTGGAAAGTACAGAGACAGAAGCATTTGCCACATTGAGAGGTCACATCATGTAAATGTTTCCCTGGGCCTCTTTTTCCTGGTAGGTTAAACAGTCCTCGGTGGTCAGCATTAAACACATATACATTCCAGCAATTCTAAATGGACTGAGTAGATCAAACACACACACATACACACACACACACACACACACACACACACACCCCAATAATGAAATAGATCATGAGCGGGAGTGAGGAGCACAGGAAAAGATGGAGAGGGAAGAGGAACTGACTAGGCTGCATAGGCAATTCTTAAAAATCATTTTAACAGAGAGATCACACAGGAGGTCTATCCATTGTAGACAATAAGGGTTGTTGACACATACCATGAGGGTTTACAGATGCTTGTGCCAGAAGGATGAAGAAACCCAAGTGAGGACTTGGGAGGAAGTGGCACGGAGGTAAGGAATGAAAGCTTTGAAAGATGACACACCAAACCTACAGGACTTCATGACCGACCTATTACCATTCTACAGACGCTGCATCTCTTAACTAGACCCTAAGTTCTTCAGAACAGAGAACATGGCTTCCCTCCACCCACATCACTCTAGCACACAGCTGGGCATGTGGTGAAAGCATCATGCACAGCTCGTGAGGAGCCTGTGTTTTCGCTGTTCTCCATAGTGCACGTCAGAGCACACATTTCAGGAGTCTGTTCTTTTTTCCCCAACATGGGCTCCGGGGATTAAACTCTGGTTGTAAGGCTTGTGCAGTTGGTGCTTTCACCAACTAAGCTATCCCACAGCCCCCATCTTACCCTTTCCAATGTTCTTGTATATGTGTATATTGGTAGAATAGACAGTGTTGGACTCCAGTGCAATTTTAAACAAACTGCCCTAGATGGACACGGGAAGTGACCTTGGGTCACTCATAAAAGCTTCTGCCTTTCCAATGCTGAAAATCATCTTGTTTTGTTTTTGCCTATTTTTACTTCAGAAATACCAGGATTATACCCAGGCTTTGGCCCGATATGCCTTGTGGCCTGGGATTTAATCTGTTAGTGCCATGAACTGTACAATGAAGCTGCCTCCATAGGCATGAAGAAAACAACCTATAACTCAATGTATATCACCATCGTGTTGCAGACATCTATTTTTTATAGTTTTGAACTTGAATTTCTTTAATCTTGATGAAGCTCCCATCCTTCCTATATATGACCCTGATAACTCTGCTCATGAGACCGGCTTCACTAGTTGTGGCAAGAACAGCGGTGTTATGTGTGGAGATGTCATATAACTGCATTTTAATACCAGATTTTATAGATAGCTATATTTGGTAAGACTTAAAGGGACCTGAGGATGTTCTTTTCTTTCCTCAGGTTTTTTCAAAATGCTTTGACACTCATGGATAATTCTCCCAAGATCATTGATTTTGACAAAAGTTGTATAATCTTATCTTAGTCAGGTGAATTCAAAAACAATTTATCTTTTGCTTGTTTTGACAAATAGTAGATATCATGTTGTATAATACTACATTAGACAGGAGCTAAGGAGAGTGATGGGGTTGGTTTGTCTAGAGCTTCAGAGGTCATGACATTATAAAGTACAAGCCAAACTCCTTTAACTTCTCGCTGCCCTTGGTTTGTTACAGTCGTTTCTCTTGTTGCTGGTTCTGGGGTGGTTTTTTGTCCCCATCTACATCAAAGCAGGGGTAAGTATCTGATGTATTTATTTATTTACCCATTTATTCTTTCTGTGAAATCATGAAACCTGGCTACTTGGCCCTCATTGGTCCCATTGCTAATAATATACAGAAAAAACAATCAAATTGTTTGGCCATAGTCACCCAATACACAATGTTTCGGTCACCAGGTGAAAAGTCAGTGGTGCCTCTGCCCAGTGATCACTGTGGTAGATGTAAGCCCGAGGTGGGGGCAAAGCTGGACTCACAGGCATGTCTTGGGAGAAATGCTTCAGTGGTGATCCGGTCTTGGGGGATAAGGCTGAATTCTTCAGGTAGAAAAATTGGATGATGGAATCAATATATGGAAGCTGAAAATCTTTCTTTCCTGGAATATTTGGAGGTCAGTTAAAATGAAGGCTAATTAGAGAGTTATGTGGGAGAAGAGTGATGAGAGGTAGAGGTGTCAGTAGGCACAGTGGGGGTGGGGAACAGTTGTGAAAGTGCCATGTGTTTCCCTGCCTGGGGAGAGGGATGCGAGCAGTGGGAGAGGGGATTGTGCAGGAGGAAGTGACAGAGAAGAGACAGTCAGAGTCTGCTTGCAAGCATGTGAAAATATCACAGTCAAACCCATTGTTTTATATAATTAAAGTGTGCTAAAAATACAATGATATAGGGGCTGGAGAGATGGCTCAATGGCTAAGAGCATAACTGCCCTGGCAGAGGCTCCAGATTCATTTCCCAGCATCCATCTGTAACTCTGTAACATCTGTCTGTAACTCCAATTCTAGTGACTCCAACACTGTTTTCTGACCTCCTCAGGTACTGCACACATATAGTACACAGACATGTATGTAGGCAAACACTCATACCCATAAAATAAAAATTACAGTGATATAAAGTTATTATATACTTAGTATAATGGCTAAAATTTTAAAACTATGATACCATTTAAAAAAGAGTGTCCTGGGGTAAGGCAGATGTCTCAGTAGGTAAAGGCACTTGCTGCCATGCGTGATTACCTGAGTTCAGTCCCAAGGATTCATGTGTTGAAAAGAGAAAATCAGTTCCTGCAAGTGTTCCTCTGATCTCCACGTGCACACCTTGCTGTGTGTGTCTCTCTCTGTGTGTATGCATGTACATACAAAAATAAATAAACAAATTTAATAAAACCTTGAAGTGTTCTATATCCTCTTGGAAATGAGAGGTACAGGGCTTTCAAGGATTCAAGGGTCATGAATAGATTTCCATTTTATGAAGTTTCACTTGGGTGTCTGAGTGGACAATGGACTTGAACAAAAGTTCATGCAATCTGGGGCTGGGACAATAGCTTAGCCAGTGAAGTGCTTGCCCTGCAAACATGAGGTCATGAGTTTGACCCACAGCACCTATGTGAAAATGCTGGACATGATAGCAGGTGCTTGTAATCCAGCACTGAGGAAGCAGAGATGGGCAGGTCCCTAGGACTTCCTAGACAGGCAGTCTACCCAATCACCAAGTTCCACCTGTCTCAAAAAGACAAAGTGGATGGTACCTTTGAGACAACACCCATGGATGTGCTCCAATCTCCACATACATACATACATACATACATACATACATACATACATACATACACACATACATATGTACATACATACATACGAACACAAATATTCATGAAATCTTGTTACTGACTGGTAGGACTTGCCTGTAATACCCGAATTTAGGAGGCATGGGAAGAAAGATCAGGAGTTCAACATCATGTTTGGCTATACATCAAGTTTGAGGCTAGCCTGGGCTACATGAGACCATATCTCAAAACGAAAATAATTAAAAGTTCATACCAGTCAAAGTAAGGCTCAAGGAAGGAAATAGCAAGGAAGAGAAGCCACTTCTTGGTTGCTTGTGACATGTTTGTTAGCAGATTCGGGGTAAAGGCAGTATGAGTAATTTGGAGGCTTGACGTTTTGGGGATCAGGATCCATGAGTCCTCCACAGATGGAGCAAGAACTACAGAGGAGGGGCAGAGATGGAGAACAGGACAGTAATGAATTAGCAATGTAACTGTGTGTGTTGGTGCCTATAAGACACACATGCAGAGATGTGCAGGTTTATTAGGAGGGAGAGCTGTGTGAGAACCAATATAGGAATCCTGCTTTTTGGAAACTTTGCTTCAGACCCTCGTATAGCTTTGAGAATGCCTCAGTGAGCAAACACCAGGTCTTCAAATGGCCTTTCTTCAGGATGGTTGTCTGAAAACCTACCCTGGATGAGGACCTCATCCTTTGCACTTCTGCAGAAGGTGGCAAAGTTATTCATTCCTGATATTCCTGTTGAAAGATGCTATTCTTGGTTCTAGAGCGCATGTCCCAGTAGACACATGCCCCAGAAGACACATGTCCGTAGCTGGCCATTTCTCCAGGGCTGCTCTCCATTGGTGGTCTGCTAAGAACCCTTCTTCTTGTTTTTGACAAAAGGGATGTGTGTATTTATTAACATATTTTTATATCTGAAGAGATTAAATAATGAGCCCAATCACTCTGAAAAACACAGAAAGCTATATTACTTATTCTAGATTTCCCATGAGCAATCTCTTACTTCAGTAATAAAAGTTAAGATTTTTCTCTAAGTTCATACTTGTAAATCTTATTTTCAGTAAAGAGAATCATATAAATACATAATCTAATGTATCTTACAATATACTCAATAATCAATTTGTTACGATTATATTACAATTTCTTATTTACAAGTATTATTTTTGCTGTACTGCAGCATTACTAGTAATAATAATAAAAAATATTTGTTGAGTGTCATACAGACATTTGGTAATGCTGTAGGTACTTTATTTATACTTTTGCACTAAACTCCCACTTTAAGAAAAAGGAAGTTCAGAGACTGTAATTTGCCAAAAGTGTCATAATATATAGTAAACATCAGAGCCAGGAAGAGATTATTATTCTGCCTCTGGTGCTTGAGTTTATTCCATAATCATCACTCTACTGAGGAATTGTGTCTTTCTTGCCTCTGTATCCCCAAGATGTCTTGCATACTGCTTAGCTACCTGAAGTCATTGAGCAAATGTAAAATCATCTGAATGCACTAGGCTTGAGGTGAATTCCTGTTGATGTCTGTCTTTGCAGGTGATGACCATGCCAGAATACCTCAGGAAGCGGTTTGGTGGGAAGCGGCTTCAGATCTACCTATCAGTCCTCTACCTCTTCATCTGTGTGGCTTTGAGGATCTCAGTGAGTTTCCTGCCTCCTGCCATTGGAGATTTCATAGTTGGCCTGTTGGGGCCAGCTGCTGAAATCAGACGCTAGTGTGAATAGACTGTGAATAGCACTAGCAGGGTCAAAACGAGATGCTTCAAACTTCCTGAGATTTCTCTCATATGTCTTCCTGGGTGGGAAAATGCTTAGGATATGCACATTCCTAGAGCAGCAGACTTTCAGATCATGAGGACCACAAGAGTATAGGTCCACTCTCTGAAAGCATTCCATGTGTTAAAAAACAGGTGTGGCCAGAGCAATGTCAGTCACCCAAGGAATATTGACTGCTTCCTACAGGTGCCTCTTGGCTTCTGCCTTGCCCGATGCACAGCAACTTTCTCTGAAACAGCTGACTTAAATTTTTCTTTTCAGTTTAATGATCAAATAAGAAGGGAAGTACTTTGTATCATTAAACCTACTTAACTTTGCCTTATCGAAGACTGCCCTTGTAAAACCTGTATCACAAATGAGTGGCTAAAATGATTATTCCTTGGAAATTATCTCTGATGAAAGATGACAGGCATTTGAACTTTGAGCAGCATGTGAAGACAGAAAGAGTGGCTTATTTATCCATATGTATCAATGCCTAATAAGACATCTGAGCTCATAGCCAGAGCACATGTATCAGTGGTTAGGACAGAAAAGATGCCTTTGCTGTTGCTCTTCTGTTGGGCTGAGTTACTGTTACAAGTAAACCAGCTGCTGGGCCCTGATGCAATGGGCTTTCCTAAAGCCATGTGAGCATTTTTACCCTGTATTGAGCTGTGCTTAATGTTAACAAAGATTCCCAAGCAACGGGTGTTACCAGAGACCAAGAAGATGAGGATTTACACGTTAATCCTTGGCTACTTATGAATACATAAGCAGAAGGTGTGCCCTGCACAATCAGGAAATGTGTTGGTTCCTGCCAGGTGGAGTTGGTAATGGCGTTTTGATTAAACAGTCCCCGAGGTGGGAAGGTTAGAAGAAACAGGAGACCCCCTTGGTGCCAGAGACTTTGTGTTCACGTGTTCTAAAAGTGGGTAGGACTTGCTAATCTCTGAGATCCTCTCAGACTTCTACAGCTTTATGGTTCCAAAGATCATGAGTGTGTGCTGAGACTGAAGGACATCAGTTAAAGGAACCCTTGAAGGATGTGGCCTTTTGGAGTACATGGTTCTGGGTGGTAAATAAGGAATGGAGTATAGGTAAGCTGGGTAGGGTGCCAAGAAGTCATGCACACGTGAGTGTTTTCCAAGTGTGTCTGTAATCAGCTGATGGTGCCCCAGCAGTGCTTTTGTGCCTACAAGGTTTGTGTCTTGAGTAATATTAATGATAATAATTAACCTTAGACATGTTTGATTATACATGCATACCCATTGACAGACAATTCCATCCTGGCTACTTATTAAACTAATCACTCCCAGACCTTAAGATTTTTATCTTAAGTTTTCAGATTTTCCCCTGCCAGGATTGAGAAAAGATCATCCCAGGTTTCAACCTCCAGGAACATAGACATTGTGATTCATTAGTGGCCATGATGTCCCATAATCCCCAAGTATTTTAGTTCATACTTCCAAGAAGTACTGCTGCTCTTCTGGAAAACAATAACACTGGGAAATGAACATAGCTACAAACTACTAATTTACTGAGCTATTAGCAATTGTTCCAAAATGGTCTCTTCTAGTAAAAGAAAATCCCATGTCATTAAAATTTCTCTTTATTAGAAATGTTTCTTTTTCATTGTTTTCCCTTTCTCTCAAGACTTTTCATGACTTTATTTTTTAACTAGTTAATTTTCCCACACGTAATTTTATTATTTCTAATGAAAATAGATTTTTTTCACACACAATGTATTCTTATGGTTTCCACTTCCCCAGCTCTTCCCCAATGCTCCCACTTTCCCACTCATACCCTTTATTTTCTCTCTCACTGGAATAAAACAGGCATCTAAAATAATAAGAATAATAATAAGAAGAAAATAAGAAAAAATAAAATAAAAACAAACAAATCAGAATAGGACAAAACAGAAAATAGAGAAAAGAAAACACCCAAGAAACACATACAGATGCTGATGCACACACATTTGCACACACAGGAAACCCATTAAAACAAAATTAGGACCATAATATATAAAGAAAAATCTGTAAGGGAAGAAGGAAATAAATAATGCTCAGATGAAGCATTGTAAGACAAAACAGGAAAAAAAAAAGCCCTCCAACAATACCACTGAGTTTGTATTCTTTCGGCCATCTACCACTAGGCATGGGACCTGCCCTTAAGTGTGGTTTGTATACCCAGTGAGACTCCATTGGTGAAAACTAATTTTTCCTTTGTTAGTGGTTACCAATTGGAGGTAGCTTATGGGTCAGGGGTGGGGTCATGTGTTCAGTTCCCAATCAGTACTGGAACCCTCTCTGGCCAAGACCTGTGTGGATCTTGTGCATGCAACCACTGTCTCTGTGAGTTCATATGTGTGTCAGTCCTGTTGTGTCTAGAAGACCTGTTTCCTTGGTGTCCTCCATCCCCTCTAACTCTTATAACCTTTCCTCCTCCTCTTCTTCAGAGTTCTCTGAGGCCTGAGGGGAAGAATTTGATGGACACCTCCCATTTCGGATGGAGTGTTCCGAAGTCTCCAGTTCTCTTCTCTTTTTTTCAAGTTCTCTCAACATTGTCCAGTTGTGTGTCTCTGTATTTATTCCCATCTGCTATAGGAGAAAGCTTCTCTGATGATGGCTGAGCAAGGCACTGATTTATAAGTATAGCATAATGTTGTTAGGAGTCATTTTATTCGTATGTTTCATTAGGAGAATTTAGTATTTGGTTTTCCCCTATGACTTAGGAATATGTAGTCTCAGGTTCTTGACTAACCGAGCAGTATCAGGTATGGGTTCCATCTTATGGAGTGGCCCTTAATTACAATCAGACAGTAGTTGGTTACTCACACAACTGCTGGGGGCCACCCCTGTGGTGGCCAGGTTCCAGAGAGGAGGTAAGGAGTTGGTGAGGGAGCATTGAGTCAGGCCATTGGTTGTCAGAGTATCTCACAGTCTGACTGATTAGCAGACAGAGTGCTTCTTTATTTGTACAGAACTCAGAGAGCAGGGATAAGTTCATATTGTTCCAAAACATATATCATGTAATTTTTGGTTTTGAACATATATTTAACTTATTTCATTTTTACATCTGGGGTCACAAGTTTAGTCATCATTGATAAACTTTGGCAGAACTGAGTTATCTTTTACATTTTCCCTTAAGTTTAGTCATCATTGATAAACAGAGTAATTTTTTACAATCATTTCCACTCATAAACCCATAACCTAATTTTTAAGAATCTAGAGGCATATGACAGCCCATTCTCAAGCTGCCAGCTTTTGTGGCTTCAAGGACACTATACAGAAAGAATATCTCCAAGCCAGCCCTGGGAAATTGCCATGTTCTGAGCAGTGTATTAACTCTTAATGGTCAGAGTGCCCAAGAAAAAACTCAGGCCAAATCTGCTGCAGTTATTATTCCATTTCTGGAATAATACAATGTTTATATTTTATATCTTTATAGAATTTACTTATAGGTCTTATCCTAGCATTCTTTTGCTCCTGGTTCATAAGATACCACAGAGGCTCTGCATGAGTTAACTTTTCAAACCTCATTCTTTTATTATCCTTCCACATCATTCTTTGCCCATCAAGATAAGCCCCTATGTAGGGCAGAGGTAACTTCAACTAATCTAACATTGTTGCTGTATATGACACATAATTACTTGAGTGTCTAGTAGGAAGAGGCTTGTAATCTGATCTGCCAACTCCTATAGTCACTGAATCTTGTTGACCTTTTACATTTACTTTGTTCTGTTATCTTGTTCCTGAGTAAGTATGAAGCAGATGTTTCAAGAATATCTCAGAACTTCATAAAGAGCCTTCTGGTTTCTTTATGTGTGTCACAGCCTCCAAGGTATAAGGAAAACCTTCAAGCAGATAAGGATATCTGTTGTTGTTTATTTTACTCTTTTGCTCTTTAGGGGGCCCACCACCCAGCTCCCAAATAAATATACATGGAGGCTTATTCTTTTTTTTATTTTTCTTTATTAAGACATTTTCTATTCACTCCACATACCACCCACAGATCCCACCTCCTCCCTCCTCCCACTCCCCAGCCCTCTCTCCCAAGCCACCCCACATCCTCACATCCCCCAAATCAAGGTCTCCCATGGGGAGTCAGCAGAGCCCAGCACACTGAGCCTAGGCAGGTCCAAGCCCCTTCCTACTGCACCAAGGCTGTGCAAGGCGTCACACCACAGGCACCGGGTTCCCAGAAGCCTGCCCATGCACCAGGGACAGATCCCGATCCCCCTGCCTGGGTGCCCCCCAAACAGTTCGAGCCAAACAACCATCTTCTGTATCCAGAGGACCTAGTCCAGTCCCATTGGGGCTCCACAGCCACCAGTCCACAGTTCATGGGCTTCCACTAGTGTGGCCCATCATCTTTGCATGTCCTCCCATCATGATCTCGATGTCCCCCGCCTGCAGAATCTCTCCTCTCTCTCATCAGTTGGATTCCCAGAGTTCAGCCTGGTATCTGGTCGTGTATCTCTGCATCTGCCTCCATCAGTCACTGGACAAAGGCTCTATGATGACAGTTAGGTTATTCGCTAGACCAGTCACCAGAGTACACCAGTCCAGGCACCCTCTGGACCACTGCCAGCAGTTCAAGGTGGGGTCATCCTTGTGGACTGGAGGCTTATTCTTAATTATGAATTCCCAGCCTTAGCTTGGCTTAGTTTCTAGCCAGCTTTTCTTAACTTAACTTATCTCATCTATCTTTTGTCTCTGGGCTTTTTCCCATTCTCTTACTTCTATAAATCTTATTCTTACTCTGTGGCTCGCTGTATAGCTGGGTGGCTGGTTCCTGGAGTCCTTCTCCTTTTCTGGCTCCTAGCTTGCTCTTCTCACTCCAGTTTTCTCCTTCTATATCTACTCTCTGCCTGCCAGCCCCACCTATCTTTTCTCCTGCCTCACTATTGGCCGTTCAGCTCTTTGTTAGACTATCAGGTGTTTTAGACAGGCATGGTAACACAGCTTCACAGAGTTAAACAAATGCAACATAAAGTAATACACATTAAAATAATATTCTGCTACAGATATCTCCCTGAAAGTGGGAGGGGTAGTATGTTAAGGACTTTCCTGGGGAAGCTTAGAAGCAGTATTCCTGGGAGAAGGCATAAATGATTTGATCTTCTCATCCCATTCTCCCTTAATCATGCATAGAAATCTGTTCTATTTCCCCTTCCTAGGGATATCCATCCTTCCTTCCTAGTCTCCTAACTCTATACCTAACCTCTGTGATTATAGCGATTATAGTCTGCTTATCAAAGACTTAATGGCTAATGTCTACATATAAGTGAATACATACCATTTTTGGGTTTTTTTTGGGGGGGGTCTGGGTTACCTCATTCAGGATGATTTTTTTCTAGCTCCATCCACTTACCTGCAAATTTCATTTTATTTTTTAAATGGCTGAATAATATTCCATTGTTTAAATATCTCATATTTCCTTTACCTAGCCATCTGTTGATGGCCATCTAGTTTGTTTCTAATTTCCAGCTACTATGAATAGAGCAGCAACAAACATGGTTTGTCTCTGCAGTAGAATATAGAGCCTTTTGGGTATGTCCATGAGTGGTATAGCTGGGTCTTGAAGTAGATCTATTCCTCGTTTCCCACGGGCCCCCCACACTGATTCCCATCATGGCTGTACAAGTTTACAGTCTCGCCAGCAGTGGGTGAGTATTACCCTTACACTGTATTCCTGCCAGCATTAGCTGTTCTTGTTTTATTTGATCTTGGTCATCCTGACTGGTGTGAGATGAAATCTCAAAGTAGTTTTGATTTGCATTTCCCTGATGACTAAGGATTTTAAACATTTCTCTAAGGGTTTCTCAGCCATTTGTGCTTCATCTGTTGATAACTCTCTGTTATAATCTGCACCTTATTTTTAACTGGGTTATTTATTTTTTTATAGTTCAATATTTTGAGTTCTATATATATTTTAGATATTAATCCTCTATCAGGTGTGTAGAATCTTTTCCCACTCTGTAGGCCGATGCTTTGTCTGAAAGACAGTGTCCTTTGTCATACAGAAGCTTTTCAGTTGTCTGAGGTCTCATTTATTAATTGTTGTTCTTAGTGCCTGCGCTATCAGTGTTCTGTTCAGAAAGTCTCTTCCTGTGCCACTGAGTTCAAGGGTATTCTCCACTTTCTGGTCTATAAAATTCAGTGTATTTGGCCTTATCTTGAGGTTCTGGATCCAGTTGGAGTTGAATTTTGTGCAGGCTGATAATTTGGGGCAGGACCTATTTGCATTCTTCTACATTCAGACATCCAATTTGATTGCATTGTAGTCAGATAGGCCACAAGGAGTGTTTTCAATCTCTTTGAATTTGTAAAGATTTGTTATGTGTTCCAGGATGTGGTCTATTTTAGAAAACTTTCTGTGTGCTGCTGAGTGGAATGTGATTTTTTGGTGTTTGTGTGGAGCATTCTGTAGATACCTTTCAAGTCCATTTGATGTATGATGTTGACTTATTCTTATGTTTCTTGATCTTTTTTTTTTCATATAAACTGCGTATTGGAGAAAGTGTGTTAGTAAAATTATAAACTATTAATGAGTTGGAGTTAATCTGTATCTTTAAATCAAATAGTGCATTTTTATGGAATTGGGTGCACTAGAATTTGGTGCATATATGTTTATAGTAGTATGTCTTCTTGGTTAACTCTTCACTTGATTAGAATGAAGTGTCCCTCTTTATCTCTTCAGATTAGTTTAGGTTAGAGTCTATTTTGTCAGATATTAGGATACTGATGCCTGCTTGCTTTCTGGTTCCACTTGATTGGAATAATTTTATCCAACCTTATATTCTAGGGTGGGGCAGTCTCTATCTTTAAAGCTATGTTTCTTGTATACAACAGATATGTGGATTTTGCTTCTTGATCCATTCAGTCAGCCTGTGTCTTTTGATTGGAGAATTAAAATCATTGATATTCAAAATTGTTACTGAAAAGTGTGTTAACAGTGGTCATTGTAGTGTTGGATTTTTGTGTTGTTTGTTTTCTCAATGACTATGTATTTTAATAATTATGGCCTCATATTTTCTCCACAGTCTCTCTGCTATGCTTATTTCTTTCTTCAGTCCAAATTATTGCTTCCTACATTTCCCTTAGTTTTTATTTTATTTTTGGATACAAATTGTTTTAGACTGTTTTTTTTTTATCATGGAAAGCTTTTCTTTATCCTTCAATCATGGCATATAGTTTTACTGGAAATGTTATCTTAGGTTGCTGCTGTAGTCCCTTAGGACTTGGAATGCATTGCTCCAGGCTCTTCAGGCTTTCAAAGTTTTTCATTGAGAAATCAACTTATTCTGATGGGTTTTCCTTTAGTTGTTACTTTCTGTAGTTGAACTTTACTTTGAGCTGCCAGCTCACAAATAACAACACGGATACTTATTAATTATGAAAGCTTGGCCTTAGCATAGGCTTGTCCCACTAGCTCTTATAACTTAAATTAACCCATTAATTTTAATCTACATTCTGTTATGTGGCTCATCACCTCATCTCTTTGTACTGCCTATGGTGTTTCTTCCATGTCTGGTTAGTGACCATACCTTCTTCCCAGAGATCTCTCTCTGCCTGGAAGTCCCACCTATACCTCCTTCCTAGCTAATGGCCATTCAGCTTTTTATTACACTGATCGCAGCAATACATTTTCACACATTTTCAAATATCCCACAACTTTCTTTCTGTCTTTTCCATTTTCAGCTTTCACATACTTCTTCAACAAATAAATCTCCCCCAAATTAGGATTTATTCATAATTCTTCTCCTCTACCACAACCCTATCACAGACAACCAAATGTGGTATCCCTCATTTTACTAAATTTGGGGTTTACTTCTAGAAGTTTATCCTCTGTATGGGGCCCTTTTCCGAAAGTTAATTTTGTCAAAGAACTCTAGAAATCATTCAGTTTCTGTTCTATCTCCTTTCAGAACCTACCAAGAAGGGCAAGAGTGAGGCTCAGTGAGCAAATTGCTTGTTGCCAAGACTGGTCCACATGATGGAAGGAGAGAATGAACTCTTACAAGTTATTTATGCACATGCCATGGCAAACACAAGTGTGCACATCCCACACACACATGCACACGCACACATGGGCACACACACACACACACACACACATATATACGTGCATAAATAAATGTAACATTGAAGAGGCTCAGTGATGGTGCATACCTATATTTCTGGCTTCCATTTGTGGGGATAAGGAAAGAGGATGATGTCATCCCAGGTGTTTAAGGCTAGCCTGGGCAAGACAGATTGTCCAAGGAAAAAGAGGAGGTAGAAGAACCCAAAAATGCTTACTTTCACCCAGTATTTATTAGATCAAAACTTCCACCAGTTTCAGCTGCAGATCTAAAACTGGCCCAAGTCCTCATAAGTGAATGCCTGCTGGGTTTTGATGCTATATAATTCAAAGGGCCTCAGCTAAGGTTTCATTTTTCTTTGCTTCCTCTCTGATCTTCATGCCATACAGATCTTTTGGCTGAGGTTGATTCCCCCCTCATGTCTTCTATTAAAGACCACATACACTAACATTGTACCTTGTCTGGTACATACTTGCTCTGTTTAACGTAAAGATTCATAGAGGTTCACAAACTATCCTGCCAAACTTACCATCTTCCAGAAGAATTTCTCTATATTTCCATGTATTCCAGATCTATAACATGAAGTGAAGTCCTATGATAGCTGTGTAACAAAGCATCTAATAATATGACCTTCAGACACACTGAACAAATGAGTCAAAAGACTACCACTTGGTACCTGTGTGATGTCAAACCAATCCCCTAAGCCTCTTCCTTTCCCAACATTTGACATGATTACCTAAAAAGTCATACATTCTTCAAAGGTTAACTCTTTGGCAGTTAAAGGATTTTAAGAATGAAGGAAAAATACTACTTCATTCATCTCTTGAAAGAGACCCATCCCATATAAAATTATAAGAAAGGTGTGTGTGTGTGTGTGTGTGTGTGTGTGTGTGTGTGTGTGTGTATGTGTGTGTAAAAGTTCTCATTGGTAAACAAGAATACTGATACTAATTTTAAGCCAGGATATGGAGGCGCATGCCTTTAATTCCATCACTTAGGAGGCAGAGGCAGGTGGATCTCTGAATTGTAGGCCAGCTAGGGCTATACATAGTGAGGAAAGCATTCTAATTTTAAAAATACATATTGAGAGCTGGGAAAATGGTTCCATTGGTAATAATGGTTCTTGTGCCAAAATAAGAGCCTGAATCTCAATGGCTAGCACCAGGTGACAATCCAGACATGGTCATGTGTGTAGGTGGATTTTCTCTGTCTCTCCAGTCAGTTCTGTCCTGCCAGCTCACTCCCAAATAACCACACAGAGACTTATTATTAGTTATAAATGCTTGGCCAATAGCTTAGGCTTGTTCCTAACTAGCTCTTACATCTTAAATTGACCCATATTTAATATCTACAATTCATCATGTGGCAGTACCTTTTTTCAGCATGGTAAGTTCGTCTCCTGCTTTCTCTATGTCTCCTTATAATTCCTGTGGACCCACCCTTCTTCTTCCCATTGTCCTCTCAGTTTGGCTCTCCCATTTAACCTCTTCCTGCCTAGCTATTGACCAGTTAGCCCTTTACTAAACCTATGAGAATAACAAATATTCACAGTGTACAAAAAGATTGTTTACAGCATTTCCCCCTTTTTGTCTAATTAAAAATGAAGGTTTTACTTTAACAGTGAAATTATATATAACAAAAACAGTTATCAAGTAAGAATTATAGTTATAACATTCAATCCATTTGTATTTGGCAAATTTAGAGAAAATACTCTATCATGAGTCTAAAGTTTTATACCAAATTCACCTTTTATCATAACTAAGAAAAACATTAAATCTAATTATTTAGTCTTTAATTCCATCAAAGACCGCAGAAGGGTGTAATCTTATCTAATGACAGGGACATCTGGCTGCCTGAACAGTCACCCAAAGTTCTTCTGTAACACTGGGGCATCCATCTTTGGCCTATAGGCCTAGTATATCTGACAGACATTTATGAGAAACAGGGGATTTTAAAGGACTGTCCTACCTTGTCTTGGCAAAGTTTGGCAGTCTTTTTTTTTTTTTTTGTATGTCCTACTGGTCCAATTTGGACATTATACTGTCAGTAATTGAGGCAAGGGAAGTTTTTTGCCCAAAGGGCTAGCTTTTGCTATAAAGATGGCAAACTCCATACAGAGTTTCTTTGATGCCCCTCATCTTCTCTGAAGTAAATTGGTGCTGCCAGACACAGACGTGTTTCACTGTCATGAAAAGCTTTATGTTATTAAAACATTTTAAATGCCATATCCTATAGATTTTTGAAGTGTTTGAACATCATCTATCTAAATATATCTGTTTAATCTTGAAAACATACCTAATATGACTACAAGTTTGATTATTATACATGACTACCTACTAACCTTTTCTCCAAAGCATGTTTTACTTCCATTTTGAATTCAATACATTTTCAAAATATACAGGTTGGCTTAATCCAATACCTTCCATAATGCAATGTTTTTTAGCAGTTATCACTCATTCATCTAATCAAAAATTTAGAGACAACACAATAACATACAGGATTCAGACTCCCTGTGTTTTTCCATCTTTACATGGCTTTTTAAATTTTATATTACTTTATGACTTTTTAAAGGACTTTGCTTTATTATTATTACTATTATTATTTAAAAATTTATTTATTTATTATTATACAGTATTCTGCCTGAACGTCATAAAAGGGTGACAGATCTTATTATAGATTATTGTGAGCTACCATGTGGTTGCTTGGAATTGAACTCGGGACATCTGGAAGAACAGCCAGTGCACTTAACCTTTGAACCATCTCTCCAGCCCCACTTTTGGTTTATTTATAAACCATTTTTTATTCCACGACTGTATATATCCTTTCTCTTTTCGTTCTCAAGCCCATTTATATTTTTAAACACACTGCTACCTGTTTAGGGGTTTCTTTCATCTGGATCTGTCTTTATTGATCATTGTAGTGTTCTTTGATTGCATGACACTATTCTTAAACTGGTATGTCAGTCACCTGTCCTGCCCAGCTTAATGCATGATGCTAGTACATGGAGGCTGGCAGCTAACTCCATCCCACAGGCAGCTGCTGGGAGATGTGTCTCTTTATTGGGACTGGCATGAGATTATGAGACTAGGGGGCCATGTTTGGCTCTGTTTTTGTGTGTTTGGAACATTTTCTTAAGCTTTCTCAGGTCCTATGTAGATGCAGGTGCCAGACGCTGGGCAGTAATTGTAAGCAGACATTCTCTGTTCCACTGGTCAGTTCTGTCCTGCCAGCTGGCTCCCAGATAACCACACAGAGACTTATTATTAGTTATGAATGTTCAGCCAATAGCTTAGGCTTGATAGTAACTAGCTCTTATATCTTAAATTAACCCATATTTAATATCAATGTTCTACCATGTGGCGGTAGCTTTTTTCAGCACAGCAAGTTCATCTCCTGCTTCCTCTGCATCTTCTTGCAACTCCCATGACTCATCCTTCTTCTTCCCATCATTCTCTGTTTGGTTCTCCCATTTAACCTCTTCCTGTCTAGCCATTAACCAGTTAGTCCTTTATTAAACCAATGAGAGCAACAAATATTCATGGTGTACAAAATGATTGTTCCACAACACATGTACTTACCTACAATTCCAGAGCTGGTGGACAAGGCAGGAGAAAACAGGAATCAGTGGGCTTGTGCACCACCTGCCTACCTGTAACTCTCTGAAAGACCCTGTCTCAAGGAAATAAGGTGAAGAATGATAGAGCAGGATATCTGATATCTCCTCTGCCCTCTACACACATGCAGATACCCATACTCACACACAGCACTAAAACACACTAAACATATTTTTTAAAAAGAATATATATTTTGCTTCATCAGAAGTCAGAGATTCCTATCGGTAACTAATGAGCATCCCTAATCCTCATGGTAAAGAGAATTCTTAAGCCATGGCACCTCATTTAATAAGTGCCTCAAGAGAGCAATGAACTAATTGCTTAGAAGCTAAGTAGTGAGTGAAACTACTGTGTCTTCAGGGGTGAATAGGAATTCACCAGGGAAAGAATGGGGCATTGAGACTTGAAAAAAGAAGCCAGAGGCCTGAAGTACATGCTTTTCCCCATCTTCACTGTTCCCTTTCTAGTCAAACATATTTTCTGGAGCCATATTCATAAAGCTGGCATTTGGACTGGATCTTTACCTGGCCATCTTCATCCTTTTGGCTATCACCGCTGTTTTCACAATCACTGGTGAGTCCTCTGAGTCCTTGGTTGAGATGCGCCACCTGCTGCTGATCCCACCCATGTGTGTGCACATGTGTTTGTGCCTGTATCATAGCGCAGAAAACATAGCCACTAAATAAGACACTCAGTTAAGGAAGCAATCATACATTCCCACACTAGAGCAAACATGGTTTTGCTGGATGGCTTTGCACAAGAACAGCTAAATAGGAAAACCAAAGTGATATTAAACTTCTGCCCTTTCTCCTACTTTATATTTATAATTAAGCATAACAGTGAAACTACACTGTAAGGGAAACTTTGAATCAGACAGATACAAGATAAGAAATATTCATGGTATCATATCCCATTATTCTAGAGCTAAGGAAGCTGAGACAGGAGAATTGAGAGTCAAGGCCAACCTGGGCTACAGAGCAAGGGCCCTGTCAGGAGAAAGACAAAGTTGAGGGAGAAGGGCCAGGGAAGTGAGGGGAAGAGAGGGAATGGGAGGAGAAGGGAAGAGAAAACAAAACAAAAGAAAGAATAGGCTAGAGAGAGAATAGAACTAATGAAAGACATACTGGGGAGATAATGCTGTGGAAACAGGCTTATTTAGGTATGGTAGCTCACACTTGTAATCCCAGGAATGGGAAACAGGCAGAAGGACTGCCAGGAGTTCAAGACCAGCCTGGCCAACATAGAGACTCAAGGCCAGCCTTGGCTACAGAATAAGACTCTATCTCAAATACAGACGAACTAAAAATCAAGCTTGTGACTCAGCCTGGAGCTTCTCTATTTTCTTGCTTTGTTTTTTGGTTACAAAGTCTAAGCTACTCAGTCTGTCCTTGGACTGAGTCTGGACCTCAGAGGACCTTGAGGCTTACAATCATTTTTCTTCAACCTCCCCAGTAGCTGGACTAATAGGCTCACTCCTGGCAGCCACAGACTTTGGATGTTTCTTCCTGCCATTTTTAATATTTCCTTATGCATCTGGGCTGGAGGAGAAGCCAGTTCTGAGGGCAAACACATAACTGCATGTGGATAAAAGGCTGGTTCCTCTCTTTATCTCCACAGGGGGCTTGGCATCCGTGATTTACACAGATACTATCCAGGCCATTATCATGCTGATTGGATCTTTCATCCTCATGGTGTTTGGTAAGCCAGGACTACATCTATAGATCCCTAGATTCTTTTTTCTCTTTCCATTTTTGCTTCCTTCAAATTCTCCTGAGTCATATTTTCCTGTCATTATTATAATTCCCATCATGGAAATGTTTGCCTAGCTTCTTTCTTGTTTTATATTATCGAAAAGAAGAAATGAATGAGTTTTATTTCCTTTAAAAATATTGCTTTGGTCATTTATGTTATTTAACCTCCATTTCTTTGTCTTCAGAATGGATGACACCCCTTGGTTGATAACTTCAGAGGCGTATTGGTGCATTGGATTGAAAGTATAAAACCTTTTGATTTCTGTTGTAGTTGGATCAGTAGGACAATAACTATTAAAGTAAAGGAGGCCATTGTGAGTGAAGCAAAACCCCTAACTAGACCACTCCATGGGTAGAAAAACAGTTTATTGGGGAGCAAACTGCCAGGTTATCTCATGGAGAGCAGCTGCTCAGCAGGAAAGCAAGTGGATTTTATGTGGTGATCAGCAAGATGTTTGGTCCTTTAGCTGATGTGGACTGTTCTGGCTAATCAGGAATAGATGCTCTTTGCCCCTCAGTTGACCATTAGGTCAGAGAAGAGAAGTATTGGCTTTCCTGACAAACAGATGCCTGACATAAAGTTTTCTGAGGAATGCTGAGTTTAGGTTTCTGTTTACCTGGGACAAATCCTTATGTTTGTCCAGTAAAAACCAGACTGGGTTGGGCTTGGGCCCTCATCTTATGACATTGTCAGCATTGCCATTTGGGGACCTGCTTCATTTTCTAAAAGCTATGAATTTGAGAGAGAGAGAGAGAGACAGAGAGAGACAGAGACAGAGACAGAGAGACAGAGAGACAGAGAGACAGAGAGACAGAGAGACAGAGAGAACAATGATGAGTACAGGGGAGGGATTGAAGTAGAAAGAAAAGAAGAGTGAAAATGAAGTTTCAATTTCAAAAAAAACAGCTGTGCAATGGTGGTGCATGCCTTGAATCCCAGTACTGTACTCTGGAGGCAGAGGCGACAGATCTCTGAGGTCAAGGCTAACCTGGTCTACAGAGTGAGATCTAGAACAGCCAGGACTACACAGAGAAACCCTGTCTCAAAAAAACAAAAACAAAAACAAAAAAAGACCAAAATAATCAATTAAAAAACAAAAACTTACTAAAATAAAAACCTTTTTGATATATCTAGAACTTTCACTAAATAGAGAATTAGTATTAGAATATTTCAGGTAACTATTAACCAGTTGTATTATTTTATATAGCAATCTATTAAAAGGGGATATTCTCTGAATCTCTTGCCCGTTCATAGAACCCTTTTCCTCCTACTGAGTTGCCTTATCCAGTCTTGATATGAGGATTTGTGCCTGGTCTTATTGTATCTTATCATGCCATGTTTGGTTGATATCCCTGGGAGGCCTACTATTTTCTTAAGGGAAGTGGAGGAGCAGTGGATCTGGGGGAAAGGAGAGATATGGGGGTGAACTGAGAAGAGTGGAGAGAGAGGAAGCTGTGGTTGGGATGTATATCAGGAGAGAAGGTCACTGAGGTTAGCATGGACTCTACTTCAGGGAATAATTATTAACAGCAGCTCTCTGCAATGTGCAGGAGACATTTTATTTCTCTAATGCTTTTGCAGCATTTATTGAAGTTGGAGGCTATGAAAATTTTACAGAGAAGTACATGAATGCCATCCCATCTGTAATTGAGGGGGACAACCTGACAATCAACCCCAAGTGCTACACTCCTCAGCCAGACTCCTTCCACATCTTCCGAGATGCTGTTACTGGAGACATTCCATGGCCAGGAACTGCATTTGGAATGATTATTACAGCTTTGTGGTACTGGTGCACAGACCAGGTAAGTGAATAAGAATGTGTGTGTTTTTGTGTGTTGCTTCTTCTCATCTCATACAAAAGCATCTAGGTTCTGGTTTCTACACACAAACATCATTTTTAAAAACCAAACATTTCCACAAGACCAGTGAAAAAAGCTTTCTGGTGCCACACCCTATGTTGTATCATGTCCCTCCAAAGCAAACAGAGCAGGCTCCTTCAACTAAATGTTTTGCTATTTATCATCATTCTTCTTGTATAGAAAGAGTGGCCTGTAAACCATAAGCACAGACAGGACTCCATCACAGCCATTCAATATTTTGAGTTTAGCCTAATTGATATGAAACCTTTGCTTTACTGGGACAATGGATGCTGGTCAGCTGGGGCTTTGAAATCAGCCATGATTAAGAAGCAACCAGCATCATTGATGTGAAGTGTTCTGGGAAGAGTTTCCTTAGGGCTGACACACAGAAGCTGTGGTCCAGAAGCAAGGCTGTACCTAGTGCTGGCAGCCAAACTTAGTAATGTGTAATAGTTTTCCAGGTGGTACTGGTTTTGAAGTCATGAAGGAGCTGTGGAGAACCACTGAGGCTTGGCACTGTGCGAGTTCAGGAGAAGGTATTAATAAATGCGCAGGCTTTAGTTGCAGTAGAAGCCTCAGGATTGACAGGGCCATGGAAAGAAGTGGAGGCTTGGTAGGATGTGGCAAAGTCAGAGTCACCCAAGAGAGGCCAGAACATGATACCGGTGAAGGTGCAGTTCAGTTGCTGTAGAGACTCCAGCATTTTGGAGATGCCAGGATCACAAGATGACCACCAAGGGTAGAAGCAGGAGTGGGGTGGAACCTGCCTGAGCCTAGGAGACAAGCTGCATGTGCTTCTGTCTTTGGATTTCTATTTGCTGGGATGAAACACCATGACCAAACAGCAAGTTGAAGAGGAAAGGGTTTATTTGGCTTACACTTCCACATCACTGTTCATTATCAAGGGAAATTAGGGTAGGAACTTAAGCAGGGTAGGAACCTGGAGGCAGGAGGTGATGCAGAGACCACGGAGGGATACTGCTTACTGGCTTGCTTCCCATGGCTAACTCAGCCTGATTTGTTATAGAACCCAGGACCACCAGCCCAGGGGTGGAACCACCCACAGTGGGCTGGGCCCTCCCCCATCAATCACTAATTAAGAAAATGCCTTAAAGATGGATCTCGTGGAGGCATTTCCTCAACTGAGTCTCCTTCTCTCTGATGACTGTAGCTTGTGTCAAGTTAACATAAAAATCAGCTAATACAGTGAAGAGCTGCTGCCCAAGCCATTTGGAACTCAGAAGATGATGAATGGCTTCCAGGCATCAAGCACTGAGCTTATAATACTCTTGAGTCTTAGTTTTGCTTTGATTTGATTGTGACTGTGATTCTTCCTGCTTTGAGTAAGAACTACATACTTTTGATTTATGGAGATCCCACAGTCAAGAGACTTTGGAATTTTAGAGAGACTTTGGCTATTTTAGAGAAACTTTATACTTTAAAAGAAACTTTGGGGATGATTTGGGAGGAATTGTGGGAAGGGAAAGACATAATTAGAATATATTATATGGAAAAATCCATTTTCAATTAAAAATTATGAGAAAAAAGAATACTTTGAATTTTTTAAGAAACCAAACTTTTAAAAATGTTTGAAATTTTAAAGACTGTGGGACTTTCAAAACTTAAAATATTTTATAGTATATTAATATTAATATAAAATCTTCAGGATAAACAAGAAAGAAAAGATTGTAGTCTGTCAGTGATGTGTTAAAGTTGAAAAGGGGTCAATTTTGCTACATAGTTTTGTGTCAACTTAACACAAGCTAGGGTCATTTTAGAAGAGTGAACCTCAGTTGAGAAAATGTCCCACCAGATTGGCCTGGGGAAAGGCCTGTGGTGCATTTTCTTAACTGATGATTGATGTGGGAAGTTCTAGTTCACTGTGGGCAGTGCTGCCTCTGGGCTTAGGATCCTGGATTCTAAGAAAGCAGGGTGAGCAAGCCATGAGGAGCAAGCCAGTGAGCAGCATTCCTTCATGGCCACTGCTCTACTTCTTGTCTCCAGGTTCCTGGATTCCTTCCCTGGCTTCCTTCAGTGATGGACTTATAAACTGTAAGGTGTAATAAATAATTTTCTCTCCAAATTGCTTTTGGTTGTGGTGTTTTATCACAACAGTAGAAACCCTAACTAAAGGCAATTATCAAGTGAAAGAATCCCTATTTTTGACAATGTTTTAGAGGAAAATACCAAGAAGTTGTAGTTTTATGAGAAGCTTGGGATAGACAGGAGTAGAACATCTTCCTAGTGTATACAAGACCCTGGGTTTGAACACTCAGCACTGTAAGATGTGGGGGGAGAAAAGAGAAGTATATAAGACATTATGGAATCGTTTTTATCCATCGTGCTTTTCTACAGAACACTTAAGAGATTTGCATAGGTTCAGTAGAATATAATTTAAATTTATATTCATTATTCTCTGAGGATCATCATAACTAAATATGATTCATAGCTAGATGTTCTCAGAACATTCTAAAAATAATCTACATGGATGTCTCAGTGATCTACTTACTGCCTGATTATTGTGTTCCCATAGCAACAGGTATGACTAGTCAAAGAGGCAATTACCTCATAACAGTAAGGAGATCCTGATGATGCCTACAATATTTATTCACAGCTTAAAACACAACATGGGGCAGAATTACTACTAATAGGGACTATCTAATGCAGCCCGAACACTCTATGCATTCTCATGAACATAGGCACACACTTGTCACAGTACACCCGTAGAGGTCAGAGGACAAGCACAGATGTCAGTCCTCACATTCCAGCTAGGTCTCTTGGTCACTGCTTCATATGCCATGCTAGCTGACCGCGAGTTTCTGAGGGTTTTCCCATCTCTGTCCCCCATTATTCATAAAAGCACTAGGATTACAGATAGATGCCACTCTGCCCAGGCTTGCGTGGGTTCTATGGACCCAGACATGAATCCTTATGCTTTACCCACTGCGACATCTCCCCGTGAGTGTCTAAACACATGTGAACTATAGCTAACATGTATTGACTTCCATATACCAAGAGTCTTACATACATTGCTCATATTCAGAATGTTATGAGAGGGGTAAGATTGCTTGAGGAACGAAGCCACATAATATACAAATTACATGATATTTCAAGTCATAATATTCCTCCAGAGCTCATTAGTTTCCACCAACACTATCATTTCTCATTGCCATTTTAAACTCTGAAAGACAGCTTGGACATCATTTTCTGGTTGTCTCACTCACTGTATTGTGTTTTCCTGGCAGGTCATTGTACAGCGCTGCTTATGTGGCAAGAACATGTCCCACGTGAAGGCTGCCTGCATAGTGTGTGGGTACCTGAAGCTGCTGCCCATATTTTTCATGGTAATGCCAGGGATGATCAGCCGCATTCTGTACACAGGCAAGCCACAGACACATTTAATCTCAATTTTATGCTTAAATTCTTATAAGTGTTTTAAATTTTTTTTAGATTTATTTTCTGTGTATGGGTGTTTTGTCTACATGTATGTATGCCCGTGTGTTACATGCATGCCTGGTGCCCACAGGGGTCAGAAGATGGCATCAAATCCTCTGGAACTTGAGTTATGGATTATTGTGAGCTGCCATGTGGATACTGGGAACCAAACCCAAGTCCTCTGCAAGAACAGCAAGCGCTCTTGACTGCTGAGCATCTTCCAACCCCAAGTATTTTTAAGATATAGCAAAACCTTAATAAAACAGGAAACCTGTTCTAGGTAGACATAAAAGAAGAACTCAGGGATGTGAAAATAGCTTGTACCAGTGTGTCAGAGGCAGGAAAGTGAGTTTAGTATATCTGACACTGTTTCTCTTTGTACTCTGCTTGTTTGCTTTGAGACATTTGAAACAGTAAGTCCTGTTTTCAGAAGTTTAGGGAATACAGTAGAAGGGACTGTAGGATTTGTCAGGTAGGGTTTGTCAAGGATGAATTGGTGAGCTGCTGGTGTTGAGTGTGGGAAGATACACAAGATGGACCTATTTCTTGGATCCCTGAAACAGGTGGATTTGAATAGGTTTCCTGTGCCATGGAATCAAGTATTGGTGAAAAGATTAATTTCTGAAAAGCTGAGGGTAACTACACACTTGAATTTTTCTTTTAATTCCTTTTATTTGAAATAGATTTTTTCATCAGTGTATTGTAATTATGCTTTCTCCTCCCCGCAGCTCCTCCCAATCACATCCCATCTCTCCTCCTATCTGAATCCACACCACTTTATGTCTCCCATTAGAAAACAGGCATCTAAGGAATAAAATAAAAGAAGATAAAACAGAAACAAACAAATTGAAATAGGATAAAACAAAGGAACAGAGAAGAGCAAAATAAAAAGCACAAGAAACACATATAGACAAAGAGACACAGAAGACTGCACCCATGGAATCTCATAAACACACACACACACACACACACACACACACACACACACAC
>CABHPR010114079.1:0-15464 GCA_902168415.1 Peromyscus melanophrys | reverse complement strand
GCCTGGCTCTGCCTCCCAAGTGCTGGTATTAAAGGCGTGCGCCACCACCGCCCGGCTGATTTTGGTTTTTTGAGACAGGGTTTCCATGTGTAACCACTCTGGCTGTCTTGGAACTCTCTCTGTAGACCAAGCTCGACTTCATAGAGATCTGCCTGCCTCTACCTCCCAAATGCTGGGACTAAAGGTGTGCACCAACACGCCCGGCTAAAAATCAAACATTCTTAAAAAAACAAAAACAACAACAAGAAACCACTAACATAACACAAAACAATCTCTAACATGATACAACCCGATGATACCTACATGCTGAGGGATGGGGGGAGGATGTTGAACGTCTCTGCTCTCCGTTGTTAAACCAGTATGTTCCTATAAGGAGTCGGATGAGAGTTCCGTCATTGTGTATGTACAGTAAACACTGCAGTTCCTAACACAGACCAGTCTCAAATCTGAATGAAGGTGTTTCTGTTAGCTTCTGTGGATATTTCATGGTAGGTGGGCATGCACAGTGCAAAGGGGGCGTGTTGTGTGCTCAGAACCAAGGCTGCTGTGTGCCACACAAGTGCGACACAGGCTAGCCCTGCCAGAGACAATTGGATTTATTCAAGTTTTGATTTTGAAGTCATTTTTGGTCATTGAACATTCAGCAGACTTCTTGTTACCAAATTTTCATTTTACCTGCTTAGTCAGGTGTCCTCACAATGGGATCACCAGCCATGTTTTAGGAAATGATCTGTGCCTGTTCTGGGGACTTAGGTGATCACTCGCGATCAGACAAGCGTGAAAGTAACTTTGAGAATGCCAAGCATACTAAGGACGTGAAGATGGCGTCGTTGTGGGAGAAAAGAGCTGGGCTGGACCCTCCTTGAGACTGGGTTTTATGTGAAGGGCAACAGGAAATCTTCGAGGTTTGGAAGTTGCAGGTTCAGGTTCATGACTGACGGTGTCTGCACTCTGATGCTTCTGGCTGCCCGAGAGAGCGAATTGCTAGAGAGTAATATGGAAGTGGGAAGTCAGCTGGGCGCTGTAGGTTTCCAGGCTCGAGATGACCGTGAACTGTGCACCTCAGACACAAGTGCAGACATTCCAGAGGTGGTAGTGTAAATCAGCAGAGCTGATCAGACCGGTTAAGTGGGCCTTAGGAGGAAACTCTTCTGACTTAAGCTGGGGGAATGGAAGGAAAGACAGGACATGGAAGGAGGGCAGCAGGAGCAGGCAGAGTGTGGAGGCTGTGTCACGCGGAGGTCAAAACAAAACCAAACTAGCCATCAGATGTGTAGTCTGGAGATAGAGAGCAGTCCCTGAGTATACATTAGAGAGTCATTGTCATGGGAGTCTGGGAGGAAGTGGAATGGGAGGGAAGGGAGAAGGACATTTAAAGGCTTGGCAAGGACCCTCCTGTGGTTCCATGACAACCCCAGCAAGAGAAGAAGGTGAAGCTAGATGATTTTGAGAAGTCCTCGAACAAAGGGGCTGGAGAGATGGCTCAAGAGTTAAGAACATTTGTTGTTCCCATAGAGGACCTGGGTTCTGTTCCCAGCGCCCACACAGTGGCTCACAACCATCTTCAACTCCAGTTCCAGGGGACCCAAGCCCTCTTCTGGCCTCTGTGGGCACTAGGCACATGTGTGGGACACAGACAGACACGCAGGTAAAACATTCATACAAACAAAATTAAAAAAATAATGTAAAGAAGTCCTTAAGATCGCAAGTATCTGTCCTACTGGCCCAAGACAGATAAACCCAGGTAAAGCTGGGCAAAAGAAGCTTGGCTGAGGAGGGTAGGTACAAGTTCCTGGAGGGAGGCAAGGAAGGTTATGTGTACATGTGTTTTCATTTTTAAACACATTTTAATTTTTTAACTATGATTTTACCAGAGGGGAGACGTTGACTATGGAGGCATCTAGGGTGCTTGTGTGGCTGTCAGAGGACAACGTGTGGGATCACTTCCCTCTTTCCTCCTGATGTGGGTTCCAGGGATCAACCCCCGTCACCGGGTTTGCATGGCACGTGCTTTTACCCTTGAGTCAGCTTGCTGATTCAAGTTGATCGTTTGTTATAAACCAAGGTTAGTTGTATTTTTGTTCCTAACATGGAAGGGGTTTGAGCTTGAATTTGTGAGGTTCTGGGGTCCAAGCGCTAAGCAAATGCCTTCAACTCATCAATAGTTTTGTTACTCAAAGTGTGGCCTCAGGTCCAGCAGTCCCGGCATCACCATGCCCCACAGGAGCTGTGGAAATTCAGACTCCTCCACCCGACCCTGTATTTTTCTTTTTCTTTATTTTCTCCCTCCCCCCTTCTCTTTCTTTTTCTGCCCACCCCTCCACCCCTGGGTTTCTCTGTGTAGACCTGGCTGCCCTGGAACGCGCGCTCTGTAGACAAGGCTGGTCTTGAACTCAGAGATCCTCCTGCCTCTGCCTCTCAAGTGCTGGGATTAAAGGTGTGTGCCACTACTGCCTGGCCAGAACGTATATTTTAATGAGATTCCCAAGGTAATTCAGATTCTCCTTATAGATTAAGCAATATTCAAGTGTTCTCGCTGCTCTGTAGTCTGCAACTCATGGGGGCTATTGCTCTTACATGTGAGCCTGGCTATCCCTTTAAACAAAGGTGGAGGCTGCACCTCTCTGTAGCCTGATCAGGAAGTTTTGCTAACAGAACACAAGCAGACACAGAGCCGAGCAGTGGCACACCCATACACACAAGGATACTCCCTTGCTCACCCACTATCCGAACACACCCAGCATCAGGGAAGGACAGCCAGACTCTTGTACATCCAGGGTACCCCTGTGTAGCCAGCACCATGGAGATTTCTAGACACATACAATCTTGCTTCCACGATACTGGAGAGGCACAGTTGGCTGTACCAGGAGCCAAAATTAGGGAAAGGATGAGGGCTGGCTGTAGCTAAGGGATAATGTTGAAGGAAGGCAAAGCAAATAGGGGAATCTGTAGGAACCCTGGGAGTCAGGGCGGAAGCCTAGCTCAGGTGAGACGGATAAACTAGAGCTGGGTACCACAAACTCTCCAGAGCTGACACTGTCTCTTAATTCTACATCCACTTACATAGTGATGTCAGCTTGAAAGCAGCCATGGCTAGGAGTATTTACATTGCAGAAATTGGCAAAACTTAGAGAACGGACTGTATTTACTGGCATGCCACTCTATCAAAGCCCTCCACAATATGTACTGAGCACTTCTGTGTCATAGGCTTGAGTTAGGTGCTGAGAACCACTTTGATGAATGAATGAATGAATAAATAAATAAATGAATGGATGGATTTTCTGGGCCAAGCTTACTGGATAGCGGGAAATAACCTTGAACTTCCAAGGGAAAAAGACTTGAGTTGTCACTCTAAGGCTTAATTCCATGTCACAAGCAGATGCCTATACCTCCACCAGGGCCCATTATGCTACCATCTAAGAGTGTGTCACCTCTCCGTACCTCAGCGTAAGGGGTGGCATTGGGTTTGTGAGGATCAAGTGCAGGTATGGAGAGTGCTAGGAAAGTCAGGGAGCTGGGTGTGTGTGGACAGTGCTCTTGGCTTCTCTATGTGGATTTGGCTTTAGTACTGGGTCTTACTGAGAATTTTATGGTACCTTTCCTGAGTTCTTTTTGAAGGAGGTAGGAACTAAAACAAACTGTGATAAAGGAGTCTCCACAGATTCTGAAGAGATGGAGGTAAAGGGGCTAGCAGCTGTTCAGGGACATACATGTGACCTTCCCACCGTATCATGCATGTGTACCCAAAAACATTTGAGAATGCTGCCTAAGGAGCTTAGGATAACTCAGGTCCCAACAGCTGGGTCTCGGTAGAGTACAGGGATAGAATCAGACGCAGGCAGACCCCCATCCTAAGGACTTCTAATTTCTGGGTGGTAACATCTGAGTTTGAGAGTCACCGGGTAGAATTATTTGGTTTACAGAAAGTAACTCCATTTCTGGATGGAAATTGCATGCCAAATCCAGGTCCCAGCCTGATCACTACTCTACCTGTAGACAGCCCCTTAACCCTGTCTATGGCTGACTCCTAGCTCTTGGCCTCATGGCTCATACTCTTCAGATTCACCCTGACTTATAGCCCCGATTGTCGTCTAATAGGCAGTCTGCCAATCACGGCAGACTAGGACAGGGTGTGCCAAGTGGGAACTCAGAGACTTCCCCAGGTCTCACAATAACCTAGAAATTTTTTGCCTGATGGACACAATTCTTCAAGGGTCTCTTCTTGAGTGGGGTGGTTAGGTGAATACCTATGATCTTCAGAACCCTGGAGATGTGTGGTATTGCTGGAGGATTTCCTGTTTCCTTGTGAAGCCCATGAGAACAAAGAACCCACTCAGATCTTAACAGGTCCCTCTTCTCTGGGACCCTGCTGTAATGGGTGGCTGTTCTAGCTATGACCTTGAAGCACTGCCCCTAGTGAGGTAGCAGGTAACTGTCACGCCTGCCTATGACCTTGCATGGCTGCTGGGGACCCTTAAGACCTGGGATGCACGTATGTGGCTCTCTCTTGGCTCCCTCGTGGTTTTGGAAGCTGGAGACAGCCCAGGAGAAAGAACAGCATGGCACTGTGCCTCAGCCTTTCAGGGTCCTTCAATACCCTGCCTCTCCTGACTGGAGCTGCCTGTTTAGCAGCCTGCTGGACCTTTATTTCAACAGGACTGTCAACAGGTTGAGGTTACAGACATTTCTTCCAAGCTAGTTTGGGCCACTCAACCAGGGGGCCCAGGGTCGGATCAGATACGTCACCCAAAGGGCTGCCCCACCCTGTTCTGGGGAGATGACCTCAAGGAGAGGGGACCAGGAAAAGGCTGTGGAGTAAGGAGGCTACTCCCCCCTGTAATGGCTAGGGGTGATGGAAATGGCCACCGATGTCCCCAATCTCTACCTCAGCTTTGCTTTCCACATACGTACCACCCCTTTGGGTACTCATCGTGGGAATAACTAGTTCACAATCTCTGTCCCACTGAAACCTAAAGCTCTCTCACCCCTGCCCACTCTCTCCAGTGAAGTTTTTCACTTTCCACGGCTCCATCTGCTCATGGCAGCCTGAGTAAGAGTTCCCGCCTTCCGCTTTCTTCACCGGACAGATTTACTCCACAGACAGCTCCTCCAACCCTGTAGAAGCCCAGACCCCACCCAACTTGGATCCTCACCCTGGCTTCGTTGAGAGAAACCTAAAGTCTCTTGCATACTGACACACTGGCCACTCAGATGCTCTCCCACATCCTTGGACCTCGGTGACTGGAGCCTCGTGAGGCACCTCTTGACACACAAATATTCAACCCCCAGTCTCACCTCTAGCCCAGGCAACAGGTCCCCACAACTGGATAAGCGAGCAGGCCCCAGTTCACAGGGGCTCTCCTACCAGCCCCCATCCCACCTCCCCATGCACTGGGTCGTTCCAGACCAAGCCTCCGGTGAGGGTCCCACAGCCAGAGCTCAGTTGCCTCCCCCGGCCCGGGCCCGCCTCCTCGAGGAGCGTACAGGTTTGCTCCCACCCAGCCCGCGACTTCATGGGCTTACAGCCCCAAAGAGGAACCTCTGTGTCTCCCAGGGGAGCCCAGAGGTTCTTCCCCAGCTCACCTCCGCCCTGCGGACAGCTCCACCGGGTCTGGTCGCCTGGATGCTAGCTCAGAGCCAGCGGCAAAGTCTGCTGTGGCCCTCGACGTGCGCCAGGCCCGTCTCTGCACCCTCCCCCAAGGCCGGATGGCAGGGCTCACCGCCCAGATGTGTGAGCCGGGGCGGGGCCTGCTTGAGCGGAGCTCAGCCCAGGGGCCCAGCCTGGTCCCGCGTCCCGGGCCCCTCCCAGCTTCTCGCAGTACTGCGGGCCAGCGGCGCCTCCCCTGCTCGGAGGGCAGCCCAAGGGGTGGGATGGGAGAAGGCAGAGGGGGAGGAGCAGGGTGGGAGGAGATTTCCAGACCCTCTAGGCCTTCTGCTCCCACTTCCCCAGCTGCCCACCCTGGGTTTGGGCCGTGGCATCTGCTGCCCAGAGTCTAGTCCCCACGGAGGGCGACCCTATTCCAGATCTCTGAATTCTCTCCACTCTTTCCTCAACACTTTTCCTAGAGGATGTCCTCAATGGTCATATGGAATAGAGGGTGAAGGCAGAACCTAGGTCTCCAGACTGGGACCTCATGTTTGGCTAGAGACCACCCATTCTGCCTCAGTGGGGATAAGTCCTCAGCTTTTCAAATGGGGCTCATAGTCTTGTATCAACCCAGGACCTCCCGGTGATGCCAGGACCTGGCTTCACTGTCAGGAGACAGTAGGGGAAGCCATGGGTGGTTGTCAGGTGCTTGCTGGAGCTCTGTCCTGAGCTAACTTACCCTATCCTGTCCCAGGACGCACCAGGGTCTCTGTTCTCAGTAGCCCACAAAGGCTCCTGCTGCTTCCAGATCTTACCTCCCTGTGACTGCTCCCCTAGACCCAGAGGACAAGGAGAGGAACTGCTTTGCCATCCCACCCTTCACAAGGCTGTTTTCCCTCCTTCACTGCCCAGAGAAAATGCTACTTTCCTGAGGGCTTGCTGCTCTATCAGGTCCACTGTCTCAGAGTGTCTTCTGAGGTCAGGGATAGGGGTGCACGCGTGTGCATGCGTGTGTGTGTGTGTGTGTGTGTGTGTGTGTGTGTGTGTGTGTGTCCAGTCAGCAGTTTTCCCTGCTTGCCTGAGGATGCATCTGTGCAGCATGAACGGGTGACATTGTGTCTTGTGTCTGTGTGTATTTGTCTGTGAGGGTCTGTGTGATGAGAATTTTTTTGCAGAGGCCTCCAGCCAGCTTGAATCTCCTTCAGGGCCAGACCCTCCCATACACCTACTTCTTGTTTTGTCTTTTGTCTCACCATCCATTTCCCCCTAGCTCCCTTGTCGCTGAGGGCCACAGCTGCAGCTCCCGCCCCCCCAAGTGATGAGGGCTCTCCCTTCTTGCGGCTTCACCTCTGCTTCGAGTCCCGCTTCAGCCCTCATCAGTCCCAGCCCCACCCCCTTGTACAACTCCAGTCCACACAGAGGACAGCAGACGCTGCACATGAGAAGTTTGATTCAGTCCCCACAGAAAGTTTGGCCCCTGTGGGCAAGGACAGAGGATCTGCTGAGTGTCTACCCTCCCCTAAGCAGGCCCTTCATTCTCCGGCTCTTCTCTAGTGCAGTGTGGGCCACCCACTGACCTCAGCTTTCTAGCTTCTCCTCTGGTGGGCCTCAGGGTGTGTCTTCTCCTTGTTAAGCCTTCCCCTAAGCTTTCCTCGGGCCCTTCTCTGGGCCTCTTTCCTTCCAGGGGCAGCCCTCTCTTCCAGTCCTACCCTTCCAACCTCTAATGTGTATCTGGTGGACTGTCAAACACGGAAATCCTGCCCATCATGCCATCAATCCAGCACTCTCCATGGCTCCGCCAAAACCAAAGGAGATCCTGTGATTCAAAGCATGCACTGCCCTTGGGTAATGTCCCTAACTGTCTTTCCCAGGCCCAGCCTCTAACACCTCTCATGCCCCTCAGGCCCAGACCTTCTGAGCTTCCCAACATTTGCTCCACCTGGGCCAGCCCTGGTTAGGACCACTTCCCATGATTCCTCCCTTCTCCAGGCCTTCGGGAGAGAGAAATCTGGCCCTTGCACTTTACTATGGGTGCTGTGTCTGCTTAGAAAGCTCCCAGCCCCAGGTACCACCACATAGGTCTTTAAGAAGAAGAATCTTTGAGTTTGGAAGGCAGAGCAGAGCTCCTTGCTCCTGGTACCCATGGCATGGCAGAGCAGTAGGGCACCTTTAGGGCAGAGGGTAACATTAATATTTAAGACATGCTGTTCTCCAATCTAAGCCCATCGATGCTAAGGGTCAGTGGAGAGAACTATATAGTTATGCTCCAACCTTCTACTCAAGCCTTGCTTGCTGGCTCTGTTTCAAAGACTGGAGAGTGGGTACACATTACACACATACACACACACATGCACGCGCGCGCACACACACACACACACGAAAGGGAAGGGAAGGGTTGCTTTTTTTTTCACCTGTGGAGCCTATCCTCTGGACTTCAAAATGTGCTGTGCCTAGCTAGGAACCTTATTTGGGTGCTCCAGTTCCCCCCCCCCCCCATGTGTGGCAATAAAGCCTTTTCAGTTCAAAGTATAGGTAGGGAAACTGCAGCTGAGAAACAGTAGGGCAGCCCCTGCAGGCTGCCTCCCTCCGAGCCCCACCCTTGCTGAGCCACAGGATGGGGACTAGTGACTCGGCTGTGTCCCAGCACAAAAGCTAGGCTGCCCAGAGGGTGGCCCATTCCTCCTGTGGTGAGACCCTGGATACTGGCAGTGAGCAACTCCTGGGACGGAGATTCAACAGTGTTCCTCTCTACCAGATTCCTGAGATGTGAGCTTCCTTCCAGGAATTACTCTGCCTGCTGGGCCGCCCAGAAGGACTTCCTCTCTGTGACCTGTGGTCTCAGGTCTCAGGCAGGATCATTTTCCTCGATGGAAATGGGAGTGTGTGAGACCCAGCCCCTCCTAGCCACATAGGAGTCTGCCGATCAGGGGCTTAGGCTAAGCTTGGTGACTCTGCTGTGAGTTGGTACCGCCTTCTTCATAAACAGAAAAACAGGGTTCCACTTTCCAGCTGCACTCCCTGCTCTCCGTTCCAGATGGCAGCCAGCTCATCAAGATTGGCCTCACTTCCGGAATCTTCAGTGGGGCCTCCCACTTGCAGCCTTCCCTGTCAGGGCTCCCCACAGACGACGGAGGCCTGGAGGAGGTGGGTTTTGAACCCTGAAGGATGACCGAGAATGGACCCCAGGGAGGAGCAGAAGGTCCCTCAGGTGGAGGAGGCTGTGCACAAAGGGTATGGAGAACAGAGGCAACTGGAAGCAGGATGCGATCAACGTACTTGGCAGCCAGTAATGCCACCAGCTGACCACTCTACCACTCTACTCTTCAGGCATTATGCATGGTCTTTGTCCAGGACTCCAAACCCCACTTGTTTTGCTTTGGTGTCTTTGGTTTGGAGTCTCTCTCTCTCTCTCTCCCTCTTCCTTCCACTGTGACTTTTCTTCCCCGCCCCGAGACAGGGTTTCTCTGTGTAGCTTTGCACTTTTCCTGGAACTCGCTCTGTAGCTCACAGAGATCCGCCTGGCTCTGCCTCCCGAGTGCTGGGATTAAAGGCGTGCGCCACCACTGCCCGGCTGTGATGTTTTATTTATACATGTGTTTTACATCTCTAGAAAAAGAACCCCAGGAGTTTCCCTCTTGTGTTTTCATCTTGTTTCTTCATGGTCCATGATACCAGCTGAAGATGTCAGTACAGTGCAACCAAACAGGGTGGGAGTGTTATGCCCACGTCATGAGCTCCCCAGAGACCACCAGGAGTCTGAGTTCTTATGCAAAACAATGAGCCTTTATTGCAAGCTCGAGCTTGGGCTTCTGTCTGTACCATTCCCAACATAGCGGTTGGATCAGGGAGCACCTAGAGCTCAGCTAAGGCAGGGTTTTTAAGGAGTAAAGGAGGGGGGTGGGGTATAGTGGTATTCTATTTGTACTGAAATGTGATTTTATTTGTATGTTAATAAATAAAGTTGCCTAGGGGTCAGAGCTATTAGCAAGCCATAGCGAAAGCCAGGGCAGTGGTGGTGCACGCCTTTAATCCCAGCACTTGGTAAACAGAACTAGGTAGATCTCTGTGTGTTCAAGGATACAGCCAGCATTGGAGACACACGCCTTTAATCTCAATACCAACCATAGAAGACCTGGAGGTCTTTACAGACAGGCAGTGACGAGGCAGTCACGTAGTTGGGTTTACAACCAATGGGAAGGCAGAGCAGAACTCTTATTTAAAGGTGAACGCACAGGAAGTAGTCCCCCTTTCGGAGAGGTCTCTTGGTGGGAGAGGCTAGCTGGCGGAAAAGCGGGTAAGACTCTTAGCTCTGACCTCTTTGGCTTTCATCTTTACATTGGCTCTGTGTCTCTTATTTAATAAGGCGGTTGGTTACATCTACAGTGGGGGATAGGTGAATTCCAGATTCAGATGGGGGTTGAACTTCTGTTTGGGCAGGAGTGAGGTAACAGAAGTCTTGTCGAACAGGGATTGGTACTGACGTTGCTGCAAGAAAATCAGCAGCCTATATACAAGTTATGTAAGCTATCCTTAATGTTCTGGAGCATCTAGCACTTGTTTGCCTCAATTCTGATTGGTCCCCTGCAGGGTATAGTTTGTTGCTTTTCCTGGTTATTGTAAGAGTGAGGCCTAGTCTCAGTTGTTAGTCTGCAGCCTGTCATGGCTGCATTAATGCTAAGTTAGGCCTCTTCAGGAGCACACCATGCTGCCATTTTCCTAGGTCTTTGAGCTGCACATCCAATCTCGGGCTAATTGTGCTATGCCTGTTTAATCTGCCTATGAAGTTCACAAAGATTTCTCCAGTTCTGTTGATGTCTTAGGGTTTTTATTGCTGTAAAGAGACACCACGACCATATGAAGGAAAACTAGCTTACAGTTTCAGAGGTTCAGTCCATTATCATTGTGATGGGACATGGCAGTGTGCAGGCAGACATGGTGCTAGAGAAGGAGCTGAGAGTTCTACATCTTGATCCAAAGGCAGCAGAAGGAGTCTGTGTTCCACCCTGGGTGTAGCTTGAGCATAGGAGAGCACAGAGCCCACATCCACAGTGACTCACTTCCTCCAACAAGGTCACATGTTGTAACAGTGCCACTCCCTATGGGCCTGTTGGGGCCATTTTTATTCAAACCACCATGCTATCCCTAAGCCAGCTTCAGGCAAAGTATTTCTAGATTTGAAAACAATTTTTATATTTATTTTTAAATTTTTGTTTATGTGTGTGTGTGTGTGTGTGCGCATGCGCGCCCCATACCACTTCTGTTTTGACTTGAAGTCTGTTTTACTGGCTATTAGAAAAACCCCAGATATTTGTTTCATATTGTTTACTCTGCTGAGACAGGCTCTTACACGGGACAATGTGCAGCTGAGGATAATCTTAAGCTCCAGACCCTCTTGCCTTCGTGTCCCAAGTGCTGGGATTGCATTCATATGCCACCACACTTGACTTCCAGACTTGTAGACTTAACAATACTAGGGTAGCTAATCAAAATAGATTTAAGAACACATCACAAAAATCAAAATGACAAGAAGTAATATACATCTGTCAATGATAATTCTGGATATTAGTGATTTCAATTTCCAGTAAAAAGATACAGACTAGTAGCTTGGATTAGAAAACAGGATCCACCTTTTGGCTGGCTTAAAGAAATATACCTCCTCATCAACCGTAGATACCATCTTAGAGTAAAAGGATGGAAAAAACTATTCCAAGCCAGTGGAACCAGGGAACAAGCAGGAGTAGCTGTTCTAATATCTAGCAAAACCGACTTCAAGCCAAAACAGAAGAGGTATTGGGGGGGGGGCACTTTGTACTCATGGTGGTAGTTTGAATGTAACTGTCCCTTATAATCTCATAGGGAGTGGCACTAGTAAGAGGTGTGGCTTTGTTGGAGTGGGTATGGCCTTGTTGCAGGAAGTGTGTCGCTGTGGGAGTAGGCTTTGAGGTTTCCTACCCTCAGGATACCCCCTAATAAGTCAGTTGACTTCCTATTGCCTGCAAGATGTAGAACTCTCAGGTATTCCTCCAGCACCACACCTGCCTGCATGCCTCCATGCTCCCTGCCATCATGATAATGGACTGAACCTTTGAAACTGTAAGCGAGATACCTCAATTAAATGTTTTTTTCCTTATAAGAGTTGCCGTGGTCATGATATCTCTTCACAGCAATAAAAACCCTAACTAAAACACTCATTAAAGGAATCCAATAAGATATTACACCAACAAGATATTACAATCCTAAACATTTATGCCCCAAACACATGCATACTCAAATTCATGCCAGTACTACTGGATCTAAAACCACAGATTAAGCCCAGTACAGTGATAGTTAGTGACTTCAATACCCCACACTCACCAATAGGACATCCAAATAAACATCAAAGAGAATCATTAGAGTTAAGTGACGTAAATCAAATGAACCTAACAGACATCTACAGAACATTCCTCTTAAGTACTAAAGAATGCAAATTCTCCTTGTAAGCCTGTGGAATTTTCTCCAAAATTGATCAAGTCTTAGGGCATAAAGCAAGTCTCAAAATATAAAGGAGAATCAATAACTTAATGATGCACCTGAAAGCCTTGGAAAAACATGGACAAACCAAAACCAAACTCCAAAATATTAGATGGGAAGAGATAATTAAAGTCGGGGCTGACATGAATGAAATGGAAATAATGATAAAAAGAATCAAAAGGAAGGGCACATTCTTTGAAAAGATAAACAAGACTGACAAGCCCTTAGCCAAGGGAACCAAAAGAAACAGAGATCTAAATTAATGCAATTAGAAGTGAAAAGAGAGCTGGGTGGTGGTGGTGCATGCTTTTAATCCCAGCACTTGGGAAGCAGAGGCAGGTGGATCTCTGTGAGTTCGAGGCCAGCCTGGTCTACAGAGCAAGATCCAGGACAGGCACCAAAACTATACAGAGAAACCCTGTCTCGAAAAAAACCTAAATAAATAAATAAATAGATAAATAAATAAATAATAAATAAATAAATAAATAAATAAATAAATAAATAAATAAATAAATAAATAAATAACTAACCCCACTCCCCAAAAAAAGATGTGAAAAGAGAGACATTACAATAGACACCAATGAAATTCAGAAAATCATATGCACATATTTAAGTGGAAAATCTAAAAGAAACAGACAAATTCCTAAGATGCAGACAGCATACTGCAATTAAACCAAGATGAAATAATCTAAACAGACCCATAACCAGACATGAGATTGAAGCATGGATACAAAGTTTCCCAACTAAATTTGACACAGGACCAGATGGAGTCTCTGCAGAATTCTACCGAACTTCAAAGGAGAGCTAACACCAACACTTCTTAAATTATTTTCTAAAATACAAAAAGAAGGAAGGCTTCCAAACTCTTTTCTTGAAGCCAATATTACCTAAGCCAGATAAAGACACAACAAAAGAAAGAAAATTACATGTTGATTTCTCAGGAAAATCCCAGAAAGCCAAATCCAAGATCATTCTTCATGACCAAGCTGGTTTCATTATAAATGCAAGGGTGATTCCAATAAATGTTATCCACCATATAAAGAGCCTCAAAAACAGAAATCACATGATCATCTAATTATATTTGAAAGGGTGCTTGAAAATGTCCAACATCCCTTCATGATAAAATCATGAAGAGGCTAGAGATGGAGGGACATACCTCAACATAATAAAGACCATATACTACACACCTATAGCTGACTTCCTGCCAAGTGGAGAAAACCTCAAAGTGTTCCCACTAAGATCAGAACAAGACAAGGATGTCCACTCTGTCCACTCTCATTCAATGTAGTGCCTGAAGTCTTAGCTGGAGCAATATGACAGAGAAGGAAATAGTTTAATATTTCTGGTCCTGCTGTCTGAATTGAGGAGGGCCTGGGAGTGAGACTGCCCCAGGCAGCCTCATTGGGACTTCCCCAGGCAAGAACAACTACCTAGCCAAGCAGTTCAGTTCTGCCCAGTAAGGTCACGAGAAAGAAACGGTCATTATTTCAAGCGACGTGATTTGTTACACACCAACACTGAGAAGATAATCTTTTTAGAGACAGATTTAGCCATTTCATTGTTCGAATTTTATCTTACACTCATTATTTGCATAAAGTGCAAAGATCCACATACTTGTTCTTACTTCAGGGAAATTCTTTTAATTCCAAACAAGAGGCCTCATTTCCTTCTCCTACCTCGCAAACCACCATTCAGAGTCTGTGGGGCGTCCAGTTGGTGGAATTCATTTGGCATGTATCAGACTCTAGGCCAGTGGTTCTCAACCCTCCTAATGCTACGACCCTTTAATACAGTTCCTTGTATTGTAGTGACCCCCAGTCACAAAATTATTTTCATTACTTCATAACTGTAATTTTGCTACTGTTAGGAATTGTAAGGTAAACATCTGTGTTTTCCAATGATCTTAGGCGACCTCTGTGAAAGGGTCCTTCAACCAGCAAGAGGTTGTGACTCACAGGTTGAGATCCACTGCTCTGAAGGAAGCTAGGAAAACAGACTCTGCCCCTTATAAAGAAAGGTAGGCTTCCTATCCAAGCTGCAGTGGGTTGAACAATACCATTCCCAACCCCACAATAGGCTCATATGTTTGAATACTAGGTCCCCAGATGATGGAACTTTCAGTGAAGAATTAAGATGTGTGGCCTTGGAGAAGGTGTGTCTCTGAGGGGTGGGCTTTGAACTTGCAAAAGCCCACAACATTCCCAGTTAGCTCTCTGCCTCTTGCTTGTGGATCAAGATGTGAGCTCTCAGCTACTGCTCCAGCATCATGCCTGTCTGCCTGCCTGCCTGATGCTCATGGATTCTAACCCTCTGAAATTGTAAACCCCAATTAAATACTTTCTTTTGTAAGTATCCTTAGTCATGGTGTCTTATCATTGCAATAGAAAAATAACAGGCCTAAGGAGAGTGGTGAGAAGGAGCTAGGTAGCGTCAAATGCTATAGATGTGGTCCACAGTACTGACAGCAGTTTATGGGCAGGAAGTGAAAGTAATCCAAATGTGTGTGGTTAAGAAACAGGTGAGCCGGGCGGTGGTGGCGCACGCCTTTAATACCAGCACTCAGGAGGCAGAGGCAGGTGGATCTCTGTGAGTTCGAGGCCAGCCTGGACTACCAAGTGAGTTCCAGGAGAGGCGCAAAGCTACACAGAGAAACCTTGTCTCGAAAAAAAAAAAAAAAAAAAAAAAGAAAAGAAAAGAAACAGGTGAGAGCCGAGAACCAGGTGGTGGTGGTGCACGCCTTTAATCCCAGCACTTGGGAGGCAGAGGCAGGTGGATCTCTATGAGTTCATAGGCCAGCCTGGTCTACAGAGTGAGTTCCAGGACAGCCAAAGCTACACAGAGAAACCCTGTCTCAAAAAACAAAACAAAACAAAAACAATGACTGATGAAAGTTTGGTTGTTAGTCACATGGCACACTACATAAGTTTTTAACATGTGGCTCGTGAGACGGCTCATCAAATAAAAGCACTTGCCATGCAACTCTGGCAACCTGAGTTTGATCCCGTGTAAAAGCGGAAAAAGACAGAACCAGCTCCCCAAAGTTGTTCTTTGAGCTGCACATGCATGCTGTGGCACAAGAACTCCCTCACATACATCGTGTACACACACACAACAACAACAAAAAAATGCTTAAAGGCCAGGAGGTGGCGGTGCACGCCTTTAATCCCAGCACTCAGGAGACAGAGGCTGGCAGATCTCTGAGTTCGAGGCCAGCCTGGTCCACATAGTGAGTTCCGGGACAGCCAGGGGCACACAGAGAAACCCTGTCTAAAAAAAAAAAAAAAGAAAGAAAGAAAGCCTGAAGAAACATTTTATTTCTATGTGTGTATGTGTGTGTGTGTGTGTGTGTGTGTGTGTGTGTGTGTGT
>CABHPR010114078.1:30967-42710 GCA_902168415.1 Peromyscus melanophrys | reverse complement strand
AAAAAAAAAAAAAGATGAGGATGGGTTGCCAAAACTAAAGTGGCACAAAGAAACTTATGAAACTCCACTAGTTTGTAAGGTGATTAAAATATAATATGAAATAGGAATTTGAACAGAAGTATTCTGCATGGGTGAAGGATAATTCTCTCAGAAGACATGGGTTAGCAATTAAAAATCTCAGTGTCAGGTACAAATTACCTTCCTATGAGTCACTAGTCAGAGAGGCACCAGAGACACCCAAACCAATACAGGTGTTTGCTAATAATTTCTCATAGTCAGACGCCATTGCTGAAAAGACCAACATTTTTGTAGACTCATTTAATTTTTTTAATTGAATATCAGTATAAACAATACTTATTTTATTTTTTATTACAGTATAGAGTAATACATAGTAATGCAATGTAATGTAATAAATATAATATATAATAAAATCATGGCTTATTTTCTTATTGCAATTGTTTTAATCCTAGCAATTTGGCAGCTTTTTGAGTTACTTTCTGTGTACGTTTGACACACACCTATTATTGCATGGGATCCTTTTGTTTCCGCACATCCTTTCTTGGGTCATTCTGTGATGCTATGAGTCACCTTGTATATGCAGTGGACCAGTCCTGTTAGGAGTTCTTGCCTCTATTGTGGGAGAATAGTGTTTATAAGCATTATCCACATGTGTGTGGTGACTGGGGCTGGGTGTGCCTGCTTCTCAGCTGTCAACTGACAGAGATCAGACACGTCTGTGTGTATTCATCTGCCAATGTGTGCTTGCTGTACAAATATCCCTATGTTCAGACTCATGTACTTGTGGTCCTATAAATATAATTATTTAATTTTAATGTTACATTGATTGTTTTTGACTTTTTCCACTTATCTGTAAATTACAAGTCTTCCAGTGAACAAATATCAACCACCTGCCACCAATATATGTAAATCTTTAGTCTCATGTACTTATATATAACAATAATAAATTGTCAATTTACCTCCCACTGACTATTTCTGCCATTAAATGATGTTTGGATTTCTCTCTTTTTTTTTTTTTTTTGGTTTTTCGAGACAGGGTTTCTCTGTGTAGCTTTGCACCTTTCCTGGAGCTCACTTGGTAGCCCAGGCTGGCCTCGAACTCACAGAGATCCGCCGGGCTCTGCCTCCCGAGTGCTGGGATTAAAGGCGTACGCCACCACCGCCCGGCTATGTTTGGATTTCTTAAATGCTACTGAATCTGTTTTCTTTCCTTTCTTTTAATTATTGAGAGAATATCTCCCTTGGTCTCCCTGGATTGCTTTCTGTGTAGGTGATCCCCAACTTATGGGATTACACCTCAGTCTCTAGGTCTGGGATTATAAATGTGTGCCTCCACAATTAGGGTTCTCCTTCTTCCTTGGGATCGTGGCCACAGGTCCACGAGGGGGAAGGGAGCACAAGTGGAATGCAGGGTTTGTTCAGCTGTGGATATGACGGAGCCAGTCCTCAGGAATATGACTTCAGTGAGACAGCTCAACTTTATTCCGGAGTACAGGAAATACAGAGGACTGGGAAAAGTAACTGGGGAATCACCCAATTTGCATTAAACAGCACACTCCTAACATAAAGCTGGGTTAGTGGCAGCAGGTCCCTATGAAAAGAGCTAGAGCATGTTACTTAATTACCGTGTGGCCAGCAGGGAAGAGCGTTTGCAAGGAACAATGTCAAGGGTCATCCTTGAGATAAGTCAGGCATCTAGGCCTAGAGACATCCTCCAAATATGGACAGGTAGAAAGCAGGAAGCCTTGCTGGGGAGGGAGTCCTTCATGTTGCTGAGCTTGGAGAAAGCTACCAGACCGTGATAGACTGCAACCTCTGATCAGCAGGGTCTCTCAACACACAACTAGCTAATCTTTCTTTTATTTTTCTTACCATCGAAATTATTCGTTGTACATGCTTACATGAGGACATTTACATTCATCTACTATTTCATTACTCATACCTGCATTTGACATTCTCTTTAAAGATATTGTGATGGACTATTGGCATATAATTTATCCAATTAAAAAGTTGAATGTTATAGCTTATATATTAAGTTACTTTCACTTTTTTAAATTTTTTTATATTTGAGTAAAATTATTTAAAATGATTTGATGTTACACCTGTGGACTGCATATTTCCTATACTACTTTTTATGCTGTTTTAGTAAGTTTTAATCTTTTGAGATTATAATATGATTACATCATTTCTCCACGAGTCACTGTAGTTCTTACACTGCATCAAGGAAACCTCTCTTTGTAGAAGACCGGCACAGAAAATCACAATCAACGGAAGAGCTGATACATATGCAAAACACTCCCACACTAAAGGCTCAAGTATCATTGCAGAAGAGGAGGCAAAAGAGTGTAAGATCTAGAGGAGCAGGGATTTCCTGTGAGATGCCTCTCCCGGAAGAGTCAACAGGTACACTCACACAGTCTCACCAACGTGACTGCCTAAACATGAACTGAACAAGGACAGCACCGATAGACATGGCAATATGGAAAGCTGAAGAGGCTTCAACCCAGACAAAGAACTACAGGCAAGTAAGGAGTTCAGGAGAAATATTCTTCTCCTGGGAAGAGCACAGCAATTGCTTATCTAAAAACGAGACTTCCCCTTCCCCAAGCCCTTCCAAATCCTCTTCCCCCTCTCCTTTAAGTTCTTTCTCAAAAAACAAATTCAATACAACAACAGAATCCTCCCAAAAACAACAAAATGAAACACAAAATAAAAGAGGAAAAAAAAAGAAAAGAAAAAGAAAACTTCCGTACTGTAACCAAATAAGAGCACATTAAAAAAAAAATGGGTGTCCATTGTATGTTGGTTAAATACTCCTGTATATAAGGCCTATCCTGAGTGGTTTGTATATCCAGTACTATTCCATTGGAGAAAACTGATTTTCCCTTTCCCACTCACAACAGTTAACCTTTAATCTAGTGGCTAGATATTCATTCATTCATTCTTAATATAAAAAGTAAAATATAATAAGATAAAACAAAAACTATTATATCAATGTTGGTCAAGACAAAACAACAGAAGAAAAAAGAGCCAAAGAGAAAGCACAGGAATCAGAGACACCCTCAGAAATCCTATAAACACTAAACTGGAAGCCATAATACATATGCAGAGAACCTGGTGCAGACCCGTGCAGGACCTGTGCTTGCTGCTTCAGTCTCTGTGAATTGATTTATAGGGCTGTTTCTTTGTTTTTGCTTGTTTGTTTGTTTGTTTGAGTTTTTTGTTTTTGTTTTTGTTTTTTTGGTGTCCTCCATCCGTTCTGGCTCTTACAATCTTTCCATCTCCCCTTTCATGGAGTTCCCTGAGCTTTAAGAGGAAAGATTTGATGGAGAGATCCCATTTAACGTTGAGTGCTCCAAGGTCTTTCACCCTCTGGATACTGTCTAGCTGTGGGTCTCTATATCTGTTCCAATCTATCTGTTGTAGGAGGAAGCTTCTCTGATGAGAAGTAGCAGAATAAGCTACAGTTTTATGATTATAGCATAATATAATTAGGAGTCATTTTACTACATTTACCCCCTTTTAAGGCAAGTATTATTTGGTTTTACCCTATATCCTTGGTTTTTTGGTCACCCAAGCATGTTGGGTATGCGTTCTAGCTCATGGAGTGGGCCTTAGGTCAAATCAGAAATTGGTTGGTTACTTCCACAGACATTGTGCCATTATTGCCCTAGCATATCTTGCAGGTAGCACATCCTCAAAGATAAAAGGATTGTGGCTAGGTTGGTGTGTATGTTTCTCTTTAGATAGAATGCAGATCTATGTTCATAAGAGAAATTGGTCTATAATTCTCTTTCTTTGTTGGGCATTTTTATGAGTTCATAAAATGAACTGGGCAATGTTCCTTCTGTTTTATTTTGTGGAATTAACTTTTGAAAGTCTGGTAGAATTCTTCAGTAAAACCGTTTGGCCCTGGGCTTTTTTTAGTTGGGACACTTTAAATAACTGCTTCTAATTAGGTTGTAGGCCTATTTAAATTGCTTATGTGATCCTGATTCAACTTTGGTAAGTGGTACCTATTGAGAAAATTCTCCCCCCACCAATTTGATGGAGTACAAATTTTTAAAGAATGTCCTTATGATTCTCTGGATTTCCTCAATGTCTGTTGTTATTTTCACCTTTTTTTTCTTTCTGATTATGTTAATTTGGATATTCTCTCTCTGCCTTTTAGTTAATTTGGTAAGAGTTTGTCTATCTTGTTGATTTCTTCAAAGAACCAACTCTTTGTTTCATTCTTTGTTTTGTTCATTCAGGTGTGTTTGTTGTTAAGTTGCAGGTATGATATTTCTCTGGTTGTTTGTTTGTTTTGTTTTGTTTTGTTTTGTTATGTACACATTTGGTGTTCTGAACTTGCCTCTTAGGGCAACCTTCATTGTGTTTGGGTAAAGAGTTCTGTAAATGTCTGCTAGGTTCATTTGGTTTATAACATCAGTTAGCGCCAGCATTTCTTTGCTTAGTTTTGGTCTGGATGACCTGTTTACTGGCGAGAGTTGGATATTGAAGTCTCCCACTATCAGTTTGTGAGGGTCAATATTCTCTAATTAACACCAGTCAAGAAGTCATTAAAGCATATAAAATAAACTTGTTTATTTATTATGAATATTTGTCTTTGTGATTAAATGCAAAAATTATGAGGTTAAAGAAAAGACAGATGTGGCTCAGTGATGAAGGCACTGGTTGTTATTCTAGAAGACTTAGGTTCAATGTAACAACTGGGTGTAATTCCAGGTCTGAGGGATCTGATGCCATTTTCTGGTCTCTATAGGCACCAGGCACACATGTGGTACAGAGATATACATGCAGGCAAAATACTCATAAACATAAAATTAAAAAAGAAATGCTGGAATTTATATTCACCACAGAAAATAGATAATTAAATTATGTTGCTGAATATTTACTAACACACAGAGAGAGAGAGACAGAGACAGAGACAGAGACAGAGACACACACACACAGAGACAGAGAGATAGAGAGACACAGAGAGAGAGACACACAGAGAGAGACACACAGAGAGAGACAGAGATATTATGTGGCCATAAACTTCTGTCTGCCAGTAAGTAGAAAAAAGTATGTGGGACTTTTGGCATTGAGAAGGGCACTAGTTTCCACTAGTGCATATATTACTGTATAAAATTATGGAATACTTTTTTCCAATGGAAATAGGCAACATAAATTATTTGAATACTTGAAGAAATATTTCACAATATAACTTTAGGAGAAATAATAACAGTATAAAATATTTATCTCAAAAATAATCCGTGCTTTATATGTGGTGAAAATGCTTCACTATTAAAAATAAAAACAACAATGACAGTGCCATAATTGGAATTTTTATTGAAAATATATTCACACCAGAGAAGAGTATAATCATTATATATATTTATTCATTTACTGAGTTTCACCAGTATTAAATACAAAATTCTTTTCATGAGCAAATTTCCATATACCTATTTTTTTTTTTCGAGACAGTGTTTCTTTGTGTAGCTTTGGTGCCTGTCCCGGAACTCACTCTGTAGCTCAAGCTGGCATCAAATTTAGAGATCACCTGCCTCTGCCTCCTGTGTGCTGGGATTTCCCCTTAAAGGCATGTGCCACCACCACTCAGCTCCATATACCTACTTTTAAGGTATTTATATATTGATTTATTGATGTTCTACATATTCAACATTGAGAAGCATCCTTATATTGATCAGGACAACCCTACACACAGAGAGATACAGACACACAGACAAGGACATACACACACACACACACACACACACACACACACACACACACACACACAGATACCCACAGACATCTCCCTGCCCACACACACACGGACACACAGCATGAAGTAGCTTAACATAATTGACAATTTGAGCTACTTCCCCTTCAAATTGTCAATGATGTTAAGGTTGGAAACTTTGCTCTAAATCCTGAGTATGAAGGCACTTGTTCACACTGTTGAGGTAACACAAAGCAGGCCAGTGCAAAACATGGAAGCACTCATGAATTTTGGTGACCAGGAGCTGCTTCATTACATAGGTGTAGGTGACTGAATCATTATCTACACTATTGAACTTCATCCCCAGTCATGGTCTGCTCCTAAAGGTCAGAGTAGGATAATGTGTCTCAGGATCTCAACACTCTAATTGCAGCTTGGTCTTTCTGCCAAGGCCAGTACTGGCCCTGAATCATCTCATTAATAGTGACTGTCAGGATCCTCCATGAATAACAAATACACTCTTGTCACCTGGGAAATGTTTAGAATTTATAAGTTATTTTCTAGAAACCAAGGACAAAGGCTAGCCAAATTCCTTATTCCATATGAATTAGCTTTCTAAAAGGTGGAAGTATGGTAGTAAAATAATATTATTCTAGGCTGCATATTTATAAAATATCATTTCTATCATATTTTATGAATACATATAGAGTATGATATGTTACACTTAAAAAGTCATACCTAAAAGTGTACATCAATCACAAAGGTCAACAAATTTAGAGATGAGAAGCTTCAATCCAAAATCTATTCGAATTTTTATATTTACATATGATTTCTCATCTAGGATGTCAACAGTGAAGTGAAAAAATGTAATTTAGAGAATTTTCTGGCAATAATAGGTAGTGATTACTGAAATTGAGATTTGAGATGTTTTATTTTGAAATCTATAACACCTTGTGTATTGTATATAGGGTATAAAATGCAGTAACAAAACATTCTAAAAACCCATGAAATTGAAGTGTTAGAATTTATAAAGCAATGCATTAGTTATGTCCTATTAGCCATCACGAGGGTGTATGTAACTCAGGTACTCAGATTATGGAAAAGTTAGTTGTACTAAAGCAAACGAAGGAACAGCTGAAACAGTGTATATAACCCCAAGGCCTTCTTCCCTTTAACACAGGGCAGATGGAGTTTAGATTAAGGCAGAATGGCTTGTACTATTAGAGAAATGCACGCAAATGAAAATTTGAAAGGTAGAGCAGAGGAAGGGAACCAACTATGAGAGAGCCCCACATGACATACTACTGATAAGGGCTTATTGAAAATTTCAGGAAAAACACAGCAACCTGGTCCTGATGAAAAGGTCTTTGTCATAACTCTTCATCTGGAAGACATCCTACCTGAGAGGGGCAGGTCTGGTTGACCAAAATTTGAGAAACAATATGTTCCTTTTGTAGCTATGGTCATATAATTCCTCTGTGTGTGAGATTGTAAAAGAATGCTGGTGGATATATAGATAAATAACATAGATTAAAAATAGATTCAACTTCTAAAGGAAGAAAGAAGTGAACTAGTTGATGGGGAATTACAAAAATAAGAACTCATTAATTTCATATTTTAAGGTAGATTGTTTCACCAAGAGAACAGTGCTGAGCCACTGCTTTTAACATGTATTTTTAAATGTGTAGTTTCTATAAAGTACATTCTCCTCTGCTCAGAGGCTTCTCTGTCTCCTGACATTAGGACTCTTAACTTCATAAGTATTCTCCTATAAACAGAGAAGTGCTACTTTTGGGGGAAAACACACTTCATTTCACAGAAGTGTCTCAGCCACATTCTCCACGCAGCATCTTTGACACATTACGTATCACTTCAACCTTCATCTTGATTCATTGTTATACAGCACAAGAAATGCATAATCTGTTGATGCATGGCTTACAATATGATTATAATTGGGTTTATTTTATTCAGAATTCCATGCAACATTATGACAACATAGCAATTAATAAATAAAGAGATGTTTGACAAATATATCAACAAAACCTAATTGCATGTGATACTTCATCAGCATCCTTTTCTATATTATTTTCTGGGATTTGGTTCACATAAGTCAAGATTAGGACCTAACCGTACATGCATTACTGTGAACTGTGCACCAGGCTCTAACCATACATGCATTATTGTGAACTATGCAACAGACTCAAACCATACATGCACTACTACTGTGCACGGGTGTCTCTCAGAAATTTCAATCAGTGTGTGATCAAGCTTTGCAGTACTACAAGGAAATAGCTGAGTCAGATAGCTTTATAATGAAAACAAAAACAAACAAATAAAAAAAAACCAAACCAGGTAATTTAGTTCATATTTTAAATTTGTATAGGTGGAGTTCTATCTGGCTGACCTCATACTTGAATCACACCCTGACCAGTAGCAGTGGTTGGAGTGTTGGGGGGTGATTGGCTGTATCTCAAACAAGAGCTGGGAGAAATAATGTTATTAGAGCCAGGCTTACATTTTTCATAACAACTTTCTTTTGAGAACTACCAGAGAATCAAATGTGAATACTAAGGGCCCGAGAGAGACAGATTTCATACCTGCAAGGACTGCACAACAGCCCACCTAGTCCCACTTTTCAATGGTTCACATTTCTAACAACAACACCTTGAGACCAAGTAGATCCCAGGGAATCAGAAACCACATTCAAAACAGAGCAACAGCCTCTACTGTCGGATTGAGAGAAATATGTCTCCAAATGTATGTTGTGTAAAGTCATTATTAAGCCTTTACAATTAAAAAAATGCCAGTCTGTGACTTTTAGTTGTTTGGCTTTCTACAAGAAAATAAAGCAGTACAGACCAACTGATTAGAAGACTAAGGTCATCAAGGAGTAAAGCAGTCACACATTTGCGTCAATTTTGAAGATGGCCTATGGATGGAGTCTCAAATTTTATCAGAAATGTGGTAAAGTAACAAATGTAATAGCTGGCCCACAATTTATGAGTAGCCCTAATGGGGGAAGGGAGGAGAAAAGGGTATGTGAAAGCAGACCATGAGGGTAATTGATATGTTTAATCACTGATGATAACATTTGTATAGGTTGCCAATAATTAATTTTTCTGTGAAATCTTGCTCTATACTATAACCAAATGCCAGTATTATATTATTATTTTAAAAATCTGAACCACATAGAAAATTGATGAGAGATATTTGCTTTGATCTGCTTCTGAATGGTTCACAGATGATAATTCAACTAACAAACATTTCCATTGTTTTGTTTTGTTTTCTGAAAGAAAGAATAGCACTGAGTTCACCTCATCAGCCTTCAAGGCAGAGGTAAGCCATTTTCTTATTTGAAGAAACAGAACAATCTCTTCAGAGACTTCCTCTTTCCAGCACCTTATTCCAGGGCTTAACTCACATACAAAGTTTTATAGCTGCCACTGAGTCTCCAATCTGATTTAAACATCCTAATTTTTCTTACCTTCAACGCAACTTTGTGATTTATTAAGATATTACCAGCCCTAGTGCATTCATATTTTTGAATTCTGTTCGCAAAAGGAGTTTCTCTAAGTATTATAGAAATATCCACCAGACACAAACCATGTGCTTTGGACTCTTTGGACTTACAGGAAGGAAAGTGTTCCTGGTTTCATGATCCCAAGTAAAATGACCCCAAATGAAGCCGACCACAGTGTTTTACATGGCTGAAACAACATTTGGTGAGGCCTCGATTTATCAGGGTTACAACTTTATTTGACAGGTAATTTCTGAGACTAGAACTCATGTACAAAATTTTGATTGCTATTCTTCAGGAGAAAAAATGTTGTTACCCGTTTTAACAGAATCTCATTACTAAATGCCTTTGGGGATGGGGTGGAGCCCATAAGAATAAAATGAGAAGAATATGAGCACATTTTAAAAGTAATACAGGGATGGCTCTTAAAGGCTTATCTTTTTATTCTATTAAAAGACTATTTGAGGCTACCTAAAACTTTAATGACTTTACATTTACATTCCTTTTGACAGAATATTTAACAGGTAGTTTTATCCAAGTGACTAAATTATATGCATCAAATTATTGTACTAATTTTAGAGAAATAAAGTAGTTCTAGAGCCGTCCAAAGGATTACACATTACCAAGATTACCAGCTTCTGATAAAAGAATTTAGAACAATTATCTAAACAAAAAGGTTATTTAAAGACAGATAATTCGTGCTTTGTTGTATTTTTTTATTTTTTGAAACAGAGTTTCTCTGTGTGGCTTTGGAGCCTGTCCTGGATCTCCCTCTGTAGACCAGGCTGGCCTTGAACTCACAGAGATCTGGCTGCCTCTGCCTCCCGAGTGCTGGGATTAAAGGCGTGAGCTACCATGCCCAGCCCCTTTGCTGTGTTTTTTAAAGGTTTGTATTCTAGGAACTATATTATACAAAATAAATTACTATAAAAAGTAATATTATAGAATATGATTTTGGTGTTTACAGTAAATTGCAAGTTTATAATTGTGAGATATGTCTGTGTATATACACAACTGATAAAATGGTATTATATCCAATTAAAATAGCAATAAGTAGAAATTAGCAATAATAATAAACATGTAGCAAGCAGACCTGTATGAATCAACCAAAGTTTTATGTAACTTTTAGGTTATGTAAAATTATGCCAGGATATGAAGAGAAAATATAACACAGGTTATGAATGCATTCTACATCTATATAAAGATAAAGTTCAAAATTGGAAAAAGATAGACTCCATAGTGAAAAAGTTCTTTGTAAAAGTTAAAAATTCATTTTTAATATCTTATTTGTTGACTGCATACAAAGCATAGAATTTCCATAAGCTGAATATTGCTTTTCCAATTTGAACTGTAAATGGTCTTGAATACATCATATATAGCACTTAAATAAGCAATCATTCAATATTAAGTTTCCAAATAATAAAATAAATCATATCAAAACAATCATATTTAACTTGTGCCTATATAAACAAATCTATTATGTAAAAATAGATTGCTGATTTTAAATCTGTTATTAGATGAGGAGGCTTACATGTGAATTCCATTAGATTACTGAAATAGTTTAAATACTAGACATTAAATTAAATTTCTTTTTTTAATTATGCATATATGCAAATTTTTATCCAATGGTATCTAAACAGCCTCATTTGTGTCATTTTTCTATTGTAGACCTAGTGTTGGCTGTCATAAATAATAAACTCAGAGGCTTCACTGACATAATTCAATGCAAATCTATTTTCTACATGTACAGAATCAGTGTGGAGGCTCAGGCCACTATCACCTTCTCCCTTGTGATTTAACCATCTTCTAGGGTTTCAGGGTCCTGGGAGTGTCTAAAATGAGCATCAGGGATGGAACTGCATGGGGAGCTATGTCTGATTAGCAATCGTCTCAGCCCAGAAACAACCCAATCATTTTCTCTCACATATTTCTAATGAGGGTTAGGAAAAGTACATTTAGTCGGGACAGCTGCTTCCCAGAAAGTGCCATGAGCGATATGCTCTGAGTATCTACACTCAGTCTCCAATAGTACATTGAATCATGCCCCTGATTGTGGAGAGTCGATCATTAGTATCTTTGGGAGATGATTAGATCATAATGTTGGGGATTCTGCTGAAGGAGATTGGTGGCTTTATTTAAGAAGCTCAAGCATCCTTATTGCTTTTATCTTGTGCAGACACAGGGAGAAGTCACCATCCCTGAACCAGGGAACAGGCTCTTGCTGTACAGCCCATCTGCTTGAGACCTGATCTTGTGCATCCTAGACTCCAGAGATGAGAAATCAACCTCTGTTGCTTATAAGATAATCAATTTTTAGCATTTTGTATCTATACACTGGCAGAGGAAGCAAAGCTTTGTTAAGAGTTATCCCTTCCACTAGAATAGAAAAGCTAGAAATAGTTATTCCTTCATACAACAAACATGAATACATATATGCATCGATAGACATTGTGTGTGTGTGTGTGTGTGTGTGTGTGTGTGTGTGTGTGTGTGTGTGTGTG